>CAEGAE010024336.1:0-14498 GCA_903067095.1 Girardinus metallicus | reverse complement strand
TGGGATGGGCATCTGCAGGGCAGCAGGAAGATAAGAGCTGTAGAGGGGGGCGGGATCCAACCCTGAGAGGAGGTCACTGGGTCTAAAGAGATATTGCATCATTTTTATTCTCGAACTTTCCAGCACCTTGGAGAATACAGCATGTTTTATGAAGATAAGACTTTTATTTAAATTAAAAAAATGGGTGGGGGGAGGGGGAATAAGTTATGTAACTCAGAAGCCATGTTGCATCAATGAGTTCTAGAATCTTCCAGAACCTTGGAGAATACTTTAAATCCATTTGCTCCTATGTGTGCAAATTGGCTAATTGAAACTGAAAAGAAGTTGTGTATGAAGTCTTGTAACTCACAGGGCATATTGCATCATTTTTATTCTCGAACTTTCCAGAACCTTGGAGAATACAAAGTGTTTTATGAAGATAAGACTTTGACTTAAATTAAAAATGGGTGGGGGGAATAAGTGATGTAACTCAGAAGCCATGTTGCATCAATGAGTTGTAGAATCTTCCAGAACCTTGGAGAATACTGTGCCTTAATAAGAGTTCTAGAATATTCCATCCCTGAGAGGAGGTCACTGGGTTTAAAGAGATCTTGCATCATTTTTATTCTCGAACTTTCCAGATCCTTGGAGAATACAGCATGTTTTATGAAGATAAGACTTAAACTTAAATCTGGAAATTGACGATAAGGATTTCATATCATGATAAGGCTCAAATTCATCAATCAAAACACATGTTCCATATGATAAAGCTCTTAATAAACAGATGTTTGATACGATAAGGCCATATAAAGCCTTATAAAACAGATGTTCAACACGATAAGGCCTTATATGACGTCAATACAACAGGTGGCAGAGCCGATAGCATTGATTTTTTATTTGGGTGGGGCTTTTTGATCCATCAAACTCAATTAATAAAATTTTGTCATAAGCTTGTATCCTTATTTTTTTCACGCTCTACTGTCCGTTATGTTAATAATTTTATGAAGAATCCGATTTTAGAGCAGTTCTCTTTTTTAAGTCATGGATTCATGCAAAAACACCTCTTCACTGGATTATCAGTGATTACTAAATATAAATTTCAAAAGTTTAAGATGTATACATTTCACCTGCATCATGCTTCTGGGAAACTTGTTTTGCTAACAAGATTTTGTCAGGCAAAATCACAATTGTGAGCTGATGCTCTTAAGGTGACAGTTTCACTTTTAATTAAAATGCAATATATATAAAACATATATTGCATTTTATATGCTTCTACTAGTTTAGACAGACAGATAGGTAGACAGACAGGTTATTATTATTATGGATAAAAATGACTTAAAATAAATTTTACATAATTAAAGATTTAAAATTGGGCCTCTGCTTCTTTAAAAACTACTGTTCTTTCTGACACTCTGCCTTCAAGAAGTCATGACAACATGCCTCCTCTAGTAACCCTTTAGCAACGATTTTACCATTGTGCTGAGAAGTAGCTCCTATAATGAGCTTCACAGATACGTGGGTCCACCAGGTGTAAGCTAAGTGCTGCTGGCTAGTCTGAAGGAGCTGAATGGGTGAGCTCTGGGGGAGGGCGTCTCTGTTAGGCAAAAGCAGGGAAGCTTGGAAACTGTAGCCCCTGGGAGGAGCTATGTCTTGAAGGCGGTGCTAAGTCCACCCAGGCATTTTGCACAGCTGAATGGTCGCTGTGATTAAAGGATTTCTTAATCATGCATGAAAGAATCAAAGCAACCCTCCAGGTATGTTTTTGATGAGGGAATAACATTATAAAATTATGTGAAGCTTTAAAAAGTAAATTTTACACAATACTGCCTCTTTAAACCACTGAGTTTTGCACAGACACAGCAAATGGCCATCATGTTATTCCTCTTATTCTTCCCACAAGCGATTCCTCTGGCTTTGTTCAGCATGAAATCGGTTTTTCCAAAGTTATAATTAGCCCCCTTATTTTCTGCCTGCATCAAGCAAACTTGAGAGTTGAGTCCTTTTCGTTTGTTAAAAGCCAAACAGTCACCCTCCTACACTTCTTCCCTTTTTTCCTTCTGCTGTCTCCCTCACAGGAATGTCCCATGCATGACAGATGCTCCTCCCCTCTCCTGAGAGACGGGTGAGGGGAAAAAGGGGGTGAAGGGCTATGACGGATAAGTAAGAGGCAGCAGAGGAGGTGTGTGTTGTGTGTGTTAAGTCAGCAGAGTTTTCTTCTTCGGCCTGTGCAGGCTCTCATTAGAGAGGAGGAAGCTCTCTAGACTCTTCCTTTTCATGTCATCATCTCCAGACGCCTCCATTGCATCTGCAGGTCAGATGTCGAGCTATCTCTGCATCTAGTTTTGAGATTTACCCCTGGAGTACATCTGCTGGAATTCACCCTCGTGCTTTATTCCAGAGAAATGAGGGCCGTGGTGCTGGTGGTCTGGGTCGGGCTGAGCCTTTGTTGGGCTCTGGTCAGCGTTGAAGAACCTGCGGAGGAGAAGCAGCTGTCAAGAGCCAAAGCCCTGGCGAGAGAACCCCGGGGGCTGATCGGAGACGGGGGCAGATGGGACGCTGAAATGTCAGATGAGCCAGCTGAAGTTACAGTAGAGGAGAAGAGCAAAGCAAAGAAAAAGAAAAGCCCTGAGGAAATTGAGGCCGGTAAGTTGGAGCTCAAGCACAAAATGCATCTGCGTTTTCCTGACCTTTCCTGGCCTCTCATGTTGTCAGAGGTCCCAATTACAGCCCGCCGCCTAAAAGGAGTAGTGTGGAGTTGTTGAAATGAAGTTCTGCTAAAAGTATATGACATCATAACTGCAGTAGAAAATGCACTTGGTTTCTTAATAGGGCTGCACAAAATGCAAAAATTGTGCAATGGCAAAACAAAGATTAACTATAGCAATGACGACATCAGCTGCAATTCACACATTTTCCTTATTTTTCTTTAGCAATTCATTGTTGAAAAAAAAATCTCTGACTCTTGACGTCATTTGCTGAATGAGCTGGAGAACAGGCACAAGGTGAGTGCAGATAGCTAGTTTAGACAGACTGGTTATTATTATTATGGATAGATGTCAGTTAGCAGGCTGGTAGTCTTCATTCAGTATAGATTCAGATAAGTTGGTCTCAAATGCTGAAGCAAAAGGGACCACGACCAAAGAGGATTTTTACAGTCTTAAAGTGTAACTAACCATCTTAAAAAAGCTTATCCTCCCCCCTCACAAATTTTGAAACATAACAGGAAAAGTGGGTGGAGCCAAAAGACACCGAGGGGTGTGGCCAAGTGTGGAGGAAAGATGCACTGTTGCTTATTTCCAATATTTCCAAACTTTGTTGCTATATTTGGGGACTTTTAAAACCCCTGTAGCGACTTCTTACACAAAAAGCAAAATCAAAACAAAACAAAAAATAAGGAAATCATTTTTTCTGTGTTGGAGATTTTTATGGCAGCAACGCTCTGCCATGAGCACCTCCCACTTCCTGTACTGCAGCATACTGTCACCAGTGATCAGAGCAGAGGCGAGGAGAGTCATTTCACTCTGTGTCCACATTGCAAATACATCACACGTTTGTAAAGCTGTGATGCCGTCGATCAAAGCTTGCTGCGGCCACGCTTGCTATTCCAGCTACTGAGTCCTGATGACTCGCGATGTGTCTGAGTGAGATGCTTTTATACATGAAAGTAGAGCAGAGTGATGAAAAGCTTTATTGTTTATCGTTTGACCAAAGGGGCCAGCACTGAGACAATTTTAGGCAAAATAACATGGAAGTAAACATAAAGATAGAACCCAAGATAACGTATTTATAAATAGCTCCAGTCTCTATATGAATTTGAAACTCGTTTATAGAAAAGACCATTGTTTATATGGAATATGGAGATAAGTGGTGGTGTGCCACTAATGACCTTCCTGTGTGAAACAAGTATTGTTAAAACTTAAAGCATTAATGTTCAATAAAAATCCAAAAACGAATAATTTAACATTCGTTTAAACTTCTAGAATAGCTTTGCCTTTGATGCTACTGAGTACACAAAGCAAATATGAAGGTTCCCAAAAATGGTTTTTGTGAATGGTTTTTTAAAAAAAAATCTAAATTTTTGGATTTGGATTCTTTGAAACAGAAAACTATTTTGCTATTGTACTTTTTCAGAAAAGCTGTTGATCTCAGCATCCAAAACCAATTAATTTGAACTAATATTGAATACAGAGAGCAAGGGAATTGTCTGCTTAACTGCTTCTAACCTTTTTAAAGGAAGCACAATTAAAAATCCTGAAATGTCTCTTTAAATTTTAGACTCTGAGGCGACATGGGCAGGGAAGTCTGCAATCACTGTATGAGGCAGGCAGCCATTTAGTTTGAGAAGAGAGAGAGAGAGAAAAAAGATGTGTCCAGACATTTATTTTTGCTTCAGCAGTATTCTTACCTCTCTCCAAATGTTTTCCAAAACAAAAGCAGATTGAGAGCTGCAGGAATGCTGTTTGGTTGAACATGCCTCTGATTCTGGGATGACTGGCCAGAATCTTGCAGTGATTCAGCTGGTGGCCTGACATTTTCCTGGCAGGACCACGATACGGCTGACACATTATGCTTTCCTTGTATGCGTGTGTGTGGCCTTGCATTTTATGCATTATAAGGACAATGTCATGTTGTAGGGACCGCTTGAAGAGGTGCTGTTTTTGGGTTAGAGGTTAGGTTTAGGACTAAGGTGTGAATTTAGTTTAAATTGGGATTAGGGTTAGGGTCAGGGTTAAGCTATAGAAATTAATACAAAATGAATGGAAGTCAATGTGAAGTTCTTGTGACAATAGAAAGACATACTGTATGGGTGTGTGTGTGTGTGGGCTTGTGTGTTTGTGTACTTGTTTAGCTATTCTTTTTAGGGCCATTTCTGGCATATTTACTTACCTCTGAAGAGTGATGGGCCTTATGGGGACCAAAGCCTAATAAAGTGGGCCCTCTTGTTTAGTGTTAGAGTTTAGGTGTAGAGGTAAGGTGTGAATTAGGTTTTGTTAAAGGTTAGCAGTAGGAATACACTAATAATAGTAAGAGAGCGTTTGAAAAAATGTCCGGGTTAGGCATAAATGCATGGAAGTCAACGCAAAGTCCTATTATGGGTAAAACTACCCATATTACATTACATGTAGATTTCAGGAGCTGGTTTTGAAAAGCACAATGATACTAATGAGAAAGCAAGTATTTTATGGGAAAGGAACAAAGAAGGCACATTTGTGAGGAAACCACACAGAATGACTAACAGCTGAAATGTTTCCACTACAATTTTCCATAAGTAGGGAGAAAGGATTTACAAGAGGCCCCACTTTCATATACATCACTGCAAGGGAGCTCATGTTATGACTCTACTCCACATTCAGCTAAACCACAAACCTGGCTACCTGTGTTTTCCATGAGTAACAGTAGTTACATAAAGGTCTGTACTTGCCTTTGTCTGTGCAGTTCTGTTAGTCTTTGCCAAAGTCTGAATTCCTTTATCTCCATTTTGCTAACAGGAACCGAGTGAAGTGATGTGATTCAGAGGCTTGGCAAGAATGTTCCTACTGGCTTCTTTCTCCTCAAGCCCAAGCTCATCTTCTGAACAACACTGTAATTTAATTTGATGCAGAGGAGTTTTCATTTTTAGGGTAGTACTAGTTTTTTATCTTCTGTAAAAAAAAAAAAAAAAAGTTGCACAACATAAGAGTTTAGTTTCAGGTTACACCCTCAAGAAATTTCAAGTTATGCTTTTGAAAAACATAACTGCCTCCTGAGATTTTCCACATTTTGGAACAAAACGCCTTTATAAGCAACCTAACTAATAAATATTAATGTTTTATTCCCAGTACAAAACTCCAGCTGCGTTTGAAGAGATTTATTAGAGAAGGTTAGTGAAGAGCAGCAAAGACTTTAGTGGCTGCTTTACCATGAAAACATCATCCTTAAAGTTGTAGTATGTAACTTTTACAAAAATATGTTTTTTCCAATTTACTAATGGTACATACTTAACTGTCACCCCATTGTGTCAGTATAATATGATAAATAATCTGTGAAAAAATAAAGCTTCTCCACCTCGTCCCTGATCTATTGCCCTCTGAAGAAATGCACTGCTCCCAACCAAAAACAACCAATCAGAGCCTGGAGGAGGGTCTTAACGCTGTCAATCAACTTGTTTAAAAAAAGCTAAACATGCTAAAGACGGAGTAACAATTTGCCATTCCAGGAAAACCATTTATCCGCTGTTATCGGTGGCAATGCTAACTAGCCTTAGCATTCATGACAGGCTATGTTGTGGTGAACTTGCTGTAGCATAGCAGCTAGCAAAGGGGGTAAGAGGGCTTGCACATATGAGTGACTGACAGTGCTAAGACCCTCCTTCTGGTTCTGATTGGTTGCGTCTCACTGGTGTATTCCAGCAGTTAGTACTGGGAGTACTGGGAGAATTCAGAGGAGTTCAGTTTCTACACAAATTATCTGTCTTAAACAGTCATAACATAATAATTTTAACAAATATGTAAAAAAAAACATATTTCTTTAAAAGGTACACACTGCAGCTTTAAAGTATAATGGTACATACATTTGGTTTTAGTCAGCACACGTGGACAAATGTGACAAAATCAGAGAAGGAGAAGTATACACCATTTTGAAACACGTTTAATTTATGGTAGGGAATGTTATGGATGAAATTATATCAAGAAGGGAAGAAAAGGAAGAAGAGGAAAACTAGAGGACTGGGCTGAAGCCCTCACCGCTTTAAGCAACAATATAAAGAAGAGGTGAATGAGAACCACAGAGGAGAACCAAACTGCCAGATGACTGAAATATGAGAAAGTGTTGTGATCTGAAAGGACAATGAACCCAAAGAGGAAGAGTGGTCAGGTAATCAGTAAGAATCATGCCAGCAGATGGCGGATAGCTCCAAGAAGCATGAGGTAGGAGGGAAATGAGTTAAAGTGCATCAGGCAAAAATATTAGTGTGCATGAATTTCTATTGTTTTTATTCAAGAACTCCAAAATTAAACTAAACAAAAAAAGACATTTTCAGATCAAAGTTATCTATTTTAATTTCACATATATGTGTTTCACATAAAACAATATAGGTAACAGACCAAATACCCATGGACGATTTGTCAATGTCCCTCTACGTCTGCTTCTACACCTGCAGAATGAGAGAAAATTAACAGGGATAGGACGGGTTCTAACAGAGCTTTTTGCACTGGACCCAAACACACTCCTCTTCATGATACTCTATACTTGATTCTTTATAGTATAAAGCGGCGCTTTGTTTCTGCACAGACTAATCTACATGTATTTGATGCAGCGTCTGCCCGCGCTCCAGTCTGAACATGTTTTCTGATGCAGATTGATGGTTGCAGTAAAACACTTGCTGGCTATGTAGCAGTTAAACATCCACAGAAGTGACACAGCTGCTCTGTGTGGGCATCTTCACTCGCCGCGTTCTGGTTTTAATTAACGGATTATGTGTCTGTCTCCCTGAAGCCAAAGCGAAGAAGGCAGCAGAGAGAGAGGCCAAAGCCAAAAAGCAGAAAACTCCAAAGCCCACCAAGAAACCCAAACTGCCAAAGCCCACCAAGAAACCAAAGCCGCCCAAGCCCACAAAAAAGCCAAAGACGCCCAAACCCACCAAGAAACCAAAGCTGGTAACGACCACGGCGCAGCCGGAGCTCCGCCTTCCTCCGCTGGAGGAGGAGGAAGTGGGCCTGGAAACAAGTGAGTTCACTTAGATTTATGGTTTCAGGTAGGAGGAGAGTCAGGGGAGCAATATTCAACCTGATGATCTCTTAGCCAGAATACTCTGACTTTTCCAGTCTGTTGCTATAAAATAAAGAGATGTCAGTGTGCTTAAATCTTTGATCTGCTCTTTACAGCAAATCAACCCGAGTTTCCAACGGAGCCCGTTGAGCCAGACCTGGGTAAGACTCCCAACCCGAGCCTTGCAGAAATGGAAATCCTTACATGTGTTTTTTTTATTGCAGTGGCATGACCTCTGAGAAAAGGTTTAGCAAAATATAACCATTTTTTTATTATAAGTATTTAGTGGTGGGGGAAAAAAACTAAACATCAAGAATTAATAGTTTAAAACTACATTTCTGGTAGCGTAATTAAACCTTTCTAAAACAAAACAAAAAAATGGTGTAGCTGAAGTATTTATGCATTTATTTAAAGTGGAAACAAGATATTTACATACACTGAATAAAAAGACAAACATCTTTTTCTCACTGTTTGAAGTTAAATCGGACCAAACTTTTCTTGTTTTAACTTAGTTAGAATTACCAAAGTATTTATATTTGTGAAATGCCAGAAAACTTGCAGAAAACATTTTTTAGACATTTTTTGGATCTTTTCTCAAATTCAAAAGTTTAGATACATTTAATCAGTATCAGGTATAGTTGCCTTTTAAACTGTATGAGTTTTGGGTTTCCTTTCACAAACTCCTGACAGATCGACACATTTGAGTTAACACACCTGTGGATGTATTCTGTGAAAACATTGTCAATTAACCTCTAAGGTGAAAGTTAAAATGGTGACTTATAACTAAAAAAACCAAAAGCTTTATTTTAAAGTCTTTTATTAACTTTAATTAGGGCCAGTGCTTTCTGGTCTCTGCATTTTGATCCCAGTTCACTTAAAAAGGGAAGCTGCAATGATATAAAACAAAACCCTGTTTCCAATTTAGTGGAAATAAGTTATTGCTTTTCAACAGAGCGATCCTGCATTTGAGCCTACAAAGCAAACAAACCTCAACGTCCACATCATAAATCAGGGATAGAATTACAATTTAGTAACATTGTAAAACTAATTATTCCTTTTACTCAGCTTCATCTGCTACTAAAACCCGACATGGATCCGTGGGTTGCCAGATGCCATTTTAATCAGCATCTTTGCTTCTGGAGCCAAAGCTTTTCCTTAAGCCTTTAACAACAAAGCGCTGAGGTTTCTGTGGGTTGTAAGTGGTGTTTGTAGGTATTCGCAGGAAGTGGAAAATTTCTGTTTTCCGCTGAACGGATCTGCAATTGTGATGTTTTCAACGAGAATACAAATAAAAACTGCACCACACTAACTTTTTTCAAACTCGCCAGAAAGGTGCATAATGATACTTAAAACTAGCACCTGATACTTAGTAGCACCTGATACCTTTGCTTTGTAGCACCTGATACTAACTGATGGCTCAAAGGGTTTTTGCTTGTTTGGAAAGGATCAGAAATACTTCAGTTTCTCAAGCTGCGTTCCCAGTCACCGTATAATTGTGCAATTTGGCATTTCGAAAATAAATTTGCTTTATGGAAACGCGCCAATTTCTTTATTGAAAAACACATGTTTTTTTTCAATAAAGATTTTTTTCGCTAGGATGAGGTGGTTTTTTTTTTTGGCCATATCAAAATTGGTGTATTTAGTAAAACTTCAAAGGAAACACTTTTTTCGCATCATACGAGTCACATGATCAAAAACCAGATGTTGCCACTGGTGCAAACCATGAAAAAGACGACATCAGGAAGTAAAGATCCTGGCACAGCATTTTATATTATCATCATGTGCTACTTTATTATTACACTACTATTCATTTTGTATTATGTCTACAGTAAATGTGTTTTCAGCTTGAAGTGAAGTTCAGATGAGACGGGGTTAAAATTCAGTCCAAAAGTTGACTGTAGATGTAAAAATCATCTTCATACATCTGTGATGATAATGTGATATTTCCAGACAAATGGATCAGAGGACACAAGAAGGAAGCCACAACCACTGAGCTCGTCATGTACATACCAGGTAGTCCTCGTCACACAGTGAACGGTTGGGATTTTATCATCTGTATCTGTACTATAGTTGCTTCTGTGTTGATTTATGGGCATAATTTCATTATTCCTGTGGGACAAATTGAGGATTTGCTTGAAAATGAAAGGAATGATACAATGTCAGACTTTTTCAATAATTTATGATATAAATGAAAAGCTCATCTTTTTCCCAGTAGCACACTTTGTGAAACACATTGTTTTGGTTGATTACACACAGACTAATGATTTAAGACTATTATTTGCCAACAGCTAATGAAAACATGACATTTAGGATTAGACTATTAAGAAGGTCTTACTGATGAGTATTTTTAATAGTTGCTATTGTCATAGGGTAATTTTAATATGACAAACCAGCCTTACCAGAATGCATATTTTAAGTTATTGAATATTCCTGTAATTTTACAACTGGCGGGTCACAATCAAAAAAAAACTCCCACTTTTTTTGATTTCTGAATATATATATGGATTTATTTTTCAAATGGCCTCATGTGAAAAGATCATTGCTGAAATATCTTTAACACAATATATTTATATCATTTCTTTCTTCTTGTTGTTCCAGAGGAAACCACGTCTGTTCCATTCGTTGGTCCCTGGTATGAAGAGTATGATTACTCTGACTGTACGTCCTTTTCCAGCTGAGGACTGGAGAAATATAAAGACCGTTGTCTTGATTGTCTCTCATCAAGACAATTGTCTTGATGAGAGACTTTCTCTGTGTTTTTCCAGTGGCAGAGGCAATAGCAAAGAAACAACAAGAGGAGGAGGAGAGAGCCCGCAAAGAGAAAGCAGAAAAAGGTAACCGATGGAAAATATTGATTCTTTTTCAGGACAAGTCTGCTTACATGAGTGATCTGTAACCACACGTATCTCTAGACTCACCTTTATGGCTTCTAATAACCAAAAATGTAAAAGCATTGAGCTTCAATAAATGAATGAATTGGGGGGAAACTGACATCTCAGTTTCCCCCCCTGGAACCCAAACAATCAACATAGGACATTGGTAGACGGGTACAAACTGCAGCCCTTCAGTTAGATGAGAACAATATTAGGGTAGTTGAGGGAAAAAAAATCATATCTGTACATGAAAAGCAACATATTGACAACATATAAACACAAAATGTAAAGATCATTGAAAAAATGGCAGGTTTAAAAGTTTTTCTTAGGCGTTTTCATGAAAGTAATGGATAGAATCGCTACAGACTGAGACTTGTGGTGGAAGAAATACTCTTTTTTAGGAAGTAATTTCTCCTTTCTTTTGGTACCAAACTACATACTTGTTTGACAACATTTTCAACAGAGGTGCAATGTTCCAAAAAATATGCATTAGTTTTTAGTTTAATAGTTTGACAATTTTCTTTAAAAAAGAAAATCTACAAAATTCAATAAATTGGAAGATTCAATAAAAATAAGCTGATCTGTGACTTTAAACATGAGGATTGAGTTCCGGCTCCCGGGTCGTACAGGTGCCGGACCCCCGGCTTACACACTCTGTTATTGTTCTCTAGCAAACCTGAGGATGCATTTGCACTCAGAATAAAGTGCCAACTAGAAAAAAGCTGGTAGAGTTGTATTTTTATTTAGGGTTAAATGAGTGAAAGGTTCTCAATAAAAATGTCACATATTTGAGTTTTTTCTTTGTAAAAGACTTTTGCTCAACCACATGAAAAGAACTTATCTCAGCATATTGAAGGATCCAATCCTTCTGCCAAACCAGCATCAACAAGTTAAGGCATGGCCCCGATTTTGTAGAAGAACACATTAGCATTAGCAGGACAGAAAAAGTGGAGCTTGATCCTCTGTAAGTTGTGTTTGCTTTTTAATTCCACAGCTGAGCAGCAGAGGAAACAATGGGAGGAGGAAGAAGCAGAGAGACTGAAGCAGGCGGCTTTTCCTGCTCAGCCAAAAAGTACGACATTTACGACACAGTTTTGACTTACATGGACTGGTTTGATCCTGAGACATTTGGCAGTGATATCTGGCGTGTTGTTGTCGTCGTGTCAGAGTGTCCTCCTTTGGGCTTGGAGTCTCACCGCGTGGATGACGACCAGCTGCTGGCTTCCTCTCAGTCTCACCACGGCTTCGCGGCTCAAAGGGGACGGCTCAACATGCAGGTAGCCTGTAGAAGGAAACGATCTGAACACCTGATACCCCCCCTGCCCACAGCTGATGATTTATGATTATACATTGTATCTTGTATGATGGCCATAAAACAGCCAAACTAATGGAATCCAAGCATATTCCTTTTGAAGGGGTAGCATTATGTAAAATTGACATTTTTGAGCTTTATATCATGTTATATGTCATGTCATTATGTTGCTCCCTCATCAAAACGTACCTGGAGTGTTTGCTTTGATCCTTTCATGCATATTTGAGAAATCCATTAATACCTGAGTGGATCTAGGGCCGCCTTCAAGGCCTCGATTTCACACTTCCACCTCACTGAGCGGCCCTTCCCACTCAGCTCCTTCAGACTAGCCAGCAGCAATTAGCAAAAACTTGATGAGCTCATTCTACGAGCTACTTGTCAGTGAAACACTGGTAAAGACACTGTTAACGGCTCCTCTGTTAACAGAGGAGCCATGTTGTTATGACTTCCTGAGTTTCAAAAAGAGCAGGAATTTTTAAAAGAGACAGAGGCCCAATTTCAAGGCATCAAATCACAAAGTCAAGTTTCTTTTAAGTCATATTTGATGTGTATGGTATTTTTATGACAACTGGGGGTAACAGTTACTTGATTATGTATTATGTGCCTGGAAAAATACATCATACTGTCCCTGTAGATGCTCAGAACAAATGTGATGTATGATGAGGGATACAACAGTCTATTTTCAGCTCTTTTTTGTGAACTGTGTTTGCAGAGCTCTGAAGATGAGGAGGACATGTATGGAGGTGCATGGTGTGCAGAACCTGAGGACAAGGAGCACTGGTTCCAGGTGGACGCTCGGCGGGAGGTGGAGTTCACTGGTGTCATCACCCAAGGGAGGAACTCAGAGCAACTGTGAGTTTTGTTTCAAATGGCATTTAAAAAAGTATATTTTTTAAAATTGATCTCTTCTCATAACACTGGATCACATTTCATAAATAAAAATGTAATCTTAATTTAAATTTGATGGTTTTGAGCTATTTTGCCAAGACCTTCCATCTCTAGATCATGGAGCTTGGAGGACTGTGGACTCATGACTTATGTTCTCATTTCAGGGAGGATTTCGTATCGTCCTACTTTGTGGGGTTCAGCAACGACAGCCGGGACTGGACGGTGCTGCACGATGGCTACGCTGAATGGGTGAGCGGCACCTAAATGCTGTACTCCAGCTGTAGATTTTCAAAGAGAAATCTCAAAAACACAATCCCTCTCTCTGTGTGATTCCCCTCCTCAAGCTCTTCTATGGGAACGTGGATAAGGAAACGCCCGTAATGAGTCAGTTCGCTTCACCGGTGGTGGCGCGTTACATCCGGATCCTTCCCCAGAGCTGGAACGGCAGCCTGTGTCTGAGAGCTGAAGTCCTGGCCTGTCAGCTACCAAGTCAGTGCTACAGACAACAACTGCAGGACAAACAAAATTGGCTTTCAATAGAACCACTGTGTTTCTTTACTCTAATAAGCCTCAACCATGTGACTGAGTATGCGACCAACTTCTAAAGAACTTAACAGTCCATTCATTTAAACCAGGCACACTGAAGCAGGAAAACATATAAAAGGTCCTTAAAAGTACCGACATAAAAAAAAACATAACATTTTATTTTATTGAATCAATCTATTGTTTTCTATACAACTGACTGATTCACTTAAACTACACTCTGCAATTTGTAGGTAACATTAAAGTAGCTGAAACTGGCATTTTAGGATGGTTTATTGAGGTCTGGGGACATAATTCAACTCCCCAGCTTATTTCATAACTCTAGAACTACTGAGAAGTTAATATTTTGATATTTTCGTCCAGGGTTTCCTTCCTTTGAGTTAGGACGTTCTCATCCACCTTCCCCTGGAAAGAAAATCATTGCAGTTTGGCAAACATGGGCTATATTTACACACAGCACTGGAGATATCCATTTCTTTAGCATGAACTGCTAAGATGTCTCTCTGTGGTAAGACTCAAATGACACCGATACCACCTGCTAGAAAAGTAGCAGCTTTAACAACAACAACAAAAAACCTCAAAAGAGGAAAATCAAGTACATTTTTGAAATGGTTCACTAACAAATTAAAAAGTAAAACAAAGATCTAATAATTAAAAATACTTTCAGTAAGCTACATAGCTAGTAAACTAGTATCTAGCTAGCTAACTTGATTGCTGCTATCCAGTAACCTATCTAGCTTATTGAGTAGTTAGTCTTTATGAAGAAAGAAAGCTCTCTCTCTCTAATTTTATTTGAATTGTGGTTTGTGTAAATCCATCCATCCATTTTCTGTTCACCTTTGGCCCTTAATGGGGTCGGGGGGTGCTGGTGCCTATCTCCAGCAAGCGTTCCAGGTGAGAGGTGGGGTCACCCTGGACAGGTCACCAGTCTGTCGCAGGGCAACACAGAGACAAACAGGACAAACAACCATGCACTCACACCTAGGGACAATTTGGAGAAGCCAATCAACCTGACAGTCATGTTTTTGGACTGTGGGAGGAGAACCCACCATGCACAGGGAGAACAAGCAAACTCCATGTAGAAAGACCCCGGGCCGGGAATCGAACCCAGAACCTTCTTGCTGCAAGGCAACAGCTCTACCAACTGCACCACTGTG
>CAEGAE010024331.1:0-26917 GCA_903067095.1 Girardinus metallicus | reverse complement strand
TATATATATATATATACATTTTAGATATTTGGTTATCAGTGCTCCCACTGTCATCTACAGAAATATTCCACTCAGTCAGAAACAACAAATAAGAGTCAAGAGGAGGGTCTTAGCGCTGTCAATCACCCTCTCTCTCACTCTCTGGTATACTAGCTCTTTTTATGAATGCTAGCCATGATCATTAGCATGTTCACCAACGTCGGCGGACAAACGTTTTTTCTGTAATGGTGAGTTGTTTCCCTGCCATTAGCACATTAAACAGTGCATGCACAAGCTTGATTGACAGCGGTAAGAACGGGAGCGGTGCATTTCATCAGACTGTTAAAGCAGCACTGGGACGAGGTGAAGGAGCTCAGTCTTTAGGAACATATTACACTGTGACAACATGGTGACAGTTTTAACTGACATGTGAAAAACATTTGTTTGTTGTTGTAAAAGTTAGATACCTCAGCTTTAAATTTCACCACTGGTGAGAAACCATGTTTTGTTGACTGCCTGTTGTCTTTTTTTCCTCATCAGTACCTTCAAAGTTTTATCCGTTTTGCTCCTGGAGGTTTTCCTTCCTACTTAGCCGAGAGGCTGAGGCGCACCATGTCAAACGGAGCCAGAGGGGAGCCTCCAGCCTGGCTAGAGCTGCAGGTACTGATATGTTTTTTTTTTTTATTATTTTGTGGAGGATTTAAAAGTGTATTATCTTTAAACAATATATTTTTGCTTCTCTACATGACTAAAATTAGATCCAAGAGCATATTTGACTGTTTCCTTTAAACAGTTTTGTTTTTATTCATAAAGATAAAGGTCAATCATTTACATGATAGTTATTTTGCATGAGTTTTTATTTTTAGCTCATCAACAACTTAATGTAGATGACAAGTTTTATATTAAGGTGATTGGAAATAAAATTGAACACATTTTGTGCAAAACGCACATATTTATTAGGGGATTGTATTCAAAATGTCCCAAATTTCAGAGTTGCAACCAAGTAAAAAGCCCTACGATTCAGAAAAGCTTAGTTAGTGCACCTGTGTAGTTTTCTTAAACTCAAAAACAAACTCGGCAATGAAATTTGTACTCCACAATTTCCCTTCATTACAGTTAAAGCAAACAAACAAAAAAGAAAAGAATAGAAATTCACGCAAAATTAAAAACTTTAAACACTTAAACTACTTTGAGTTTGAAAGCCTGACAGTCTGGGGATAAAAGCTGTTTTTTAACCTGTCAGTTCTCACTTCCCTGCGTTAGTAACATCCGCTGGAAGGCAGAAGTGAGAACAATGAGTGCTGCGGTTGAGTTCAGTCTCTGATGTTTTTAGCTGTCTTCGTGACCCGGCTGGTATAAATGTCCTGTAGTGCGGGGAGAGAGGTTCCACCTGCTGTTTCAATGACGCCATGGAGAGCTTTTCTGTTCCCAAACCACATCATGTTGGCGTTTCTCTGGATTCTCTTCGCTGTTGACCCGTAAATGTTTGTGGGGAATTGGGATGACAATTTGAATTTACTCACCTTCCCTTACTGGGATGTCATTGAGCCTTCCCAGTAATATGCTGCATGTTGGGTGAGAATCTCACTGATGTGTTAAACTGAAGTCTAGGAAGAGCAAACAGGCGTTCACGTTCTCCACTATGTGAAAGAACTACGTGATTAGCAAAGTGCTAAATAGATGCAGTCCATTCACTAAGTTCAGTGGAAACATGTTCATCTGCTTACTTTTGTTGCTCATCTGACATCCAATTGAGGGAGGGGTTTATGTTTTCATTTGCATATAGATGCTTTGAGACATGACGTCATCCACGCCACATCCCACCCCTCAGCTCCCTGCTGGACACTGACAATATTACCATTGGTTGTAGCTGACCAATGTCAACATATTGCGTTAAATCTTAAATGTGCACATGATACTTAACAGAACACACTGTTTTAATACTAGTTGTCAACTAAATAATATCAATAAAAATTTTCATTTTGAAAAAAATTTGCAAGGGAGAAGAAAATAGGTTTGCTTGCTAGCTTGACTTTGACAGCCTTAACATTTAGATGTGATGCAGAATTTGGTGTTTTGGTTCAGTAAAAAAAAGTCAACCCACACCAACTTTGGTGTGGGTTGACCTGTAGTGCGGGAGAGAGGCTGGAGCAGGAGTTTAAATTAGCAAATCGACTACCGCTGTGTTCAGATGATCACTTGTCTTGCACTGCACTGAATTAATAATACCTACATGTCTAGGTTTAATTTTGATAAACTGAATTGTTCTACCACAGAAAGTAATAGACTGGTCCTCTTTGCCCTCCAGTGTTATGCGCATGTTTGACATTTCCAGATGTAAACAATAACAATTTCTTACTTACTTTATAATTAAACAGATTTACCTCTGCTTTAGACCCAACCAGGAAGATCTCTTTCACTTTGGTTGTTTTTCTTTGACATTTATAATCTCTGGATAAGTTTACTATAATCAATTTGCATATGTTCACATGTTTTTTACAAATGCTGTGTGTCATTTGTAAAGGATTTTCAGAAAACTTGTGTGATTGATTTCCATTGGTCATGTATCTGCTGTCTCGTAGGCAACGAAGACAAAGAAGCCCATGTTGGTGTCTGTGGCGCTGCTGGATGGACGATCCATTAACCTTCCTGTTGACTCGGCAACTACATCCAAAGAAGTCTGCCAACTCGTGTCCAACAAAATCAAGCTAAATGACACGTTTGGCTTCTCTCTCTACGTAGCCATGTACGAAAAGGTAAACGAATCTGGGGCAGCAGAGCTGCCATTCAGTCTGTTCGTATCGTATTATGCATAGGTTAGCGTTTTATGCCAGAAATATTCCTTTTGTTGTTTTACAACTGTCATTAATATTTAATTTATTGTTGAAGTAAGTTTTTCTTTTAAGTGGAGCATTACATATTAAACATTAACATATAAGTACATAAGCTTTTAGCCAAGTGGATAATTTCCATCTCTAGTTAAATTGGCATGTTGATGCATATAATGTTTAATGATAAGAAAAACAGCATAAAAAGGGATAACTAAACAGTTGTTTGCAATTTTTAGTTTGTAATGGTTCAATAATTTTGACTTTAAGTTGATAAGTTGAATAGAGTTAACATAACGGCGCTAGTAATAGAGTTGTGTACAGCTAAGCTATGCTAAACTAAACAGGCTAATAATGGGGACTAGAAAAATTAGCCAGTGCTCTGAGCCAGCTGTTCCCAATCTCTATCATGCTACGGCCCCTCAAACAGCATGAGCCACCGGCCGGGGCCCCTCTTTGCAAACAAACGGGCAATGCTACAAAATATATAAAGAAACATCAACTTTTAGAATGTTTTTCTCACTTTTATTCTTTATTCTCAATAATTGTTACATTTGTTTAGCATTAATGCTACCTCCCTCCTGTTTGATTTTTAGTTAGCTAAGCTATGCTAGCTTTGAGGAGTGAAGCAGATCAATAAATTTGACTGGCAGTCAATTTGAAGGATGAGCATGTCAATAAATATTCTAAACTTATCCTTTATATCAATCATTGAAACACATATTAGGTATTATGATTGAAAAAGAATCTGATAAAAAATGTTTGATTTTTTATTAGAACTTTTTTTTTCTAATTTTCCCTTAAGTTTTCTGAGGTCCCCACTTTAAAAAAAAAAAAAAAAAACTTTTTTCCACCTCTGTAGGACTGCTGAGCAGATAAAATGTGATTGATTTTAGTTACTGATTTATTGGTGACTCGTGCTGAAGGTGTGGGCCCTGGGGAGCGGCCGGGAGCACGTGATGGACGCCATCTCCCAGTGTGAGCAGGAGGTGAAGCGGAGGGGCGGCCAGGAGCAGCACGCTCCGTGGCGTTTCATCTTCCGCAAGGAGGTCTTCACCCCCTGGCACGACTGCAAGGAGGACAAGATCAGCACTGACCTCATTTACAGGCAGATCATCCACGGTCTGAAGTTTGGAGAGTACCAGACAGAAAAGGTGGGCTCTGTTGTAACATAATGTTTACATACACTCATCATTGGCACAGATATTATACTCTTTTGGGGCTTTTAATGAGATTAACCATTCTTTCCAGAGTGTACTGTTAGTAAGTTTTTAGAAAAACAGAAACGAGGGTTCGAGTTCATATTTATTGTTTTTTCCCTAGGACTGAAATTATTAATCAGATGAATCGATCTACTAATTTAGTTTTGGATTGGAATTTGGTGAAGTTTTTGAATTTTCTAGCTGACATATTATCTATTGATATTGATCACTTGTCTATCATGATATATGTTATTGATTTTTTTATTTTTATTTTTTTGTCCAGTCCTAGTTGACAGTATGAAATCTCCCTGCTTAAAATTACCAGTAGGTGTCCCTCAGGGGTCTGTCCTTGGGTCAGTTTTAGTTTACCCATACATTAACACACTACCAAATCCCTGTCACAGTGTTCATACTGTGATGTACACTGATGACGCTGTTATTTTAAAAAGGCAGATGAAGCATCTCAGATCATTTCTTTTACTCTAGCAGACGTCTAGCTTCGGCTATTTAAGCCATGTCTTCAGCTAAACATTAATAAAACTATCATTATGTTCATTAAAAAATGGTTAAAACATAAGACACTCCAAATTTCTTGTAAAATGGTTAAGAACTAGAATACACCAAAAGCGTCACAAGCTTGGTCAAACATGCAAAAACAACTAAGCTGTTCAGTCAGTGCAGTTAGGAGAATAACAACCAATAGAAAATAAATAATAAAGAAACTGACAAAAACAATAATTTGACCACCTTAGTCAAACCAGTAAAAATTAAACTGCCACAAACCTTTCAAATGGTTCAGAAGGAGCAACTAGGAATTCTAAATATAATATAAAATAAATAAAGAATGGTGTCACTCAGAGCACAAAGATCCGTCTTGAATCTAGATATTAATATCAGACCGGTGCATCTTTATTTCGCCGAAATTTTGCCTCCACACTGAGTTGTTTGTTTTTTTTTTGGGGGGGGTTTGTCCATGTCTCCACAGGAGGACGACATCATCGAGCTCGCTGCTAAGCACCTGTACATCCAGCACGGTTCAGACAGTCGCCCAGAGTACGTGAAGGAGACGGTGAAGGACTGCATCAAGAACTCTCTGCTGGAGGCCAAGTCAGAACCCAAACTGGTTCAGATGATCCACACCGCTCACGCTCAGGTTGGGATCTTCATGATAAGCAGTGAAACAAATCCTCCAGCAGCTTTTAATGGACACAAATCATTCCAGAGCACCTTCCTGAGTTCTGGACAAAAAGCGGACCTGGTGAAGGCGGAGGTGGTTGACTACGCCAGAGAGAAGTGGCCCATGTTCTTCTCCAGGTTCTTTGAGGTCACCAAGCAGTCAGGTAGGACAACCTTTCATTAGTTTTTAAAGTATAATCTTCATTGAGTCTCCAGGTCTCCTTATTTCAATACAACCACAACAAAAATGGCTTGAGAGAGTGAAATAAAGGGAGTTTTACTCTTATTACTGCAACCAGAAAAGGAATTAGAACAAACTTAGAATCCAGAAATAAAAGAATCTTCCAGAAGAGGAACACTTAGTTTTTATTATTACTTAGAAACTGTGGCGTACTCATTACTTTTACAAATTTAGAGCATACTTAGAAAGTCCAGAGAATACTTATACTTATCTAACATCCCAGAAGTCCAGAGGATACTTACTTATATTTATTTAGCAACCCAGAACAGGGATTAGAACAAACTTAAAATCCAGAAAAACTACCTTAGCAACTACGTTTTAGACTCCCATTCTTCCAACCCAGAAAAGGAATAAGACCAGAGGATACTTACTTACTTACACTTATCTACCAACCCTGGATAGGAGTATCTAGTTTATCTATTTTACATATTTTGGATCAACATTATTAGACTACTTTTTAGACTCCTGGTCTTATTCCAGAAAAGGAATAAGACCAGCTCGGATTGAAATTTAACCGAGGCAGCTGTCACATTTGAAAATCAGCCCCAAGGCGAATCCTTCACTCCTCATCTCCCACCCATCCCCCACCTCCACCCCACTGTCACATCTTCATTGTGTCGACGCCAACTCATATTGTGCCACAGTGTCTGTTAATGGTTTCCATTGTGACTGTTTTGTGGACTTAATGGGTCCATTATGTGTGAAAGTCATGAATAACACCCTGCTACATCTGACACTCGCCACTTTTATTGTGACACTTACTTAGACTTATCTATCAACCCTGAACAGGAGCACCTAGCTTACATACTTTAGATCAACATCAGATTATTTTTCTTCTTTTGCTCTTTCCTTTGGTTTGTTATTTTGTTTGTATTTCCTTTTAATTCCTGTAAAGCACTTTGTATTGCCTTGTTGCTGAAAATGTGCTATATAAATAAAATTACCTTTACCTTTACCGGAGTTGCTACTTGTAGTAGGCTCTCAGAATAATCTGGCAACCTCTGATCACTGTTCACGTGATCAGAGGTTGTACAGCTTAGCGTTAATGCATTGTGAAAGTGGAAAGTGTTACATCAGCTCACAGCAAAAGTGTCAAAAATATCTTTTGAGCTCCATGCAAATGAACTTCACTTCCTCTTTTAGTGTTGCTTGACTTCAAGTCTACAATGAAAGTGTTTCTTTAACTGTCTGCAACATTAATTTGGGAACTTATGATTAAAAAAAATGTAGGCACTGTGTAGAAATGCACACCCAAATCTTGTTTTTCTTATTCATTCAAGTTGGATGTGTAATGACTCCAGCCTGACATAACAGCTCAGATGGATCATTAATTAATTCATTTCCTTACTGATGATAGTAATATAATTTGGGTGCAAAGTTTAGTTTCTTTGCATGTGACAGAAGGATCTAAGGCAGTCTCACTCTTGAATGTGTCCTGTGTTTATGTCTGCAGGTCCCCCGTTGCCAAAAAGTAAGTTCATCGTGGCCGTAAACTGGACCGGTATCACGTTCCTGGACGAGAGAGAGAAGAGGCTGCTGGAGCTGTCCTTCCCAGAAGTGACAGGAGTCAACACCGTCAGGTAGAGACGCTTCTTCCTCAGCTAGGACCATCTGAAACAGGAACGGACACGCTGAAGGAAATGTGAAATGGGTGTATAGTGAAGCATCCGACTCGTAATGCATGTAGAACAACCAATCCAGGTTTGGCCTGTCTTTACAGTTAAGCCCAAAATTATTAGTTCCCAGTTGAGGCCTTAATGTAATCTTTTAATTTTACCAACATGTTTCTTCCGAGTACAAGTGATATTTTTGAGTCCTGACTTAAATTTGGTAGAGATTCTGTTGATGGGGCTTTGGACCTGTCGATCCTTATCGTCAGAATTCCAGTGGGAACATTTGAAAAGCTAGACAGGAAATATGAGAATGGTTTGGTGTGATGCCAGTAAAGTTTGTGTACGTTCTTAAATCTTTGCAAAATAGCCCTTTAATTTCATACTGATGGGAAGCTACAAAGGTTAGCATTGTTAGCGGCTAACAATTAGCCAGTCCCCACGCTGCTTACAAGTCATTCCTACTTGTCCATCTTGCCTTGTGATGAATCCATATTAGTTGATTCCGTCAACACAATAGGCAACTAAAGAACTACTTCCTGTCTTACTTCAAAATAAGAGTTTCACTCATAATTAGAACATTGTGCCAAGTTTAAAGCACTGAAAATCATAACCACGGCGGAAGCGATTAATCGAGTTAGTTGTGATTAGTTGAATTAGTTGTGACTAATCAGTTATTGACATAATCGTCAACTAATTTAGTAATCGATAAATCGCTAATCAGAAACGACAAACAGATTCAAAGAAAGGTCATTTGCTGAAAGAATACCACAGTCAGAAGGAATTGGTGCAAAACTGTTCAAAAAAACATGCATTTTGAGTTTAAGATTAAAAACTCTTATCTGTAAACATGTTTTACTCAGAACTCAAGTGGCATTTTTAGCTTCACTGGGTTCAAATTCTGCAGAAAAAAAAAACTCATTAAGCACCTTTTGCTATCCATTTATTAAACAATTAACAGATTAGTAGGCAGTATTTCTTTTAGCTGCAGATGTTTTGGAGTTTTAATTGCTTCGGTCCTTGTGGTGGCCGTGTCTCTCTGTTGTTGTTGCACAGGGAGGGTAAAACCTCGGGCCACGCTGTGTGTCTGCTGACGCTGAAAGGAGACTTCACCCTGAGCGGATCTTTTGCTGAAGACATGTCCGAGCTGATCACCATGTTCCTCAGCGGACTGACGGAGCGCTCCAAGTACGCCGTGGCGCTGAGGGAAGTCAGCAGCCAAGGTCCGAGCGCCGGCACCGCTGGGGCTTTACACAGTTCTTTTTAAATAAGGCTGGGCGATATGGTTTAAGAATATAGTCTACGATTGTTTTCATTCCAGATCCAATTTAATCAGGTTTTTTTCTTGGTTTCTTTTGTAAAAAAGAAAAAGGAAATTACAAATGACAGACAATATTTTCAAAAAGTAGCTTTTATTTTCAATAACCTGTCCTGTGAGTTGGACGTCGGGCTACGAGAATTTCAGTTTCATTTCAGGAATATAGTTTTAATATTAGCAAATTAAAGATACATTTTTTCCAGAATGTCTTAAAGTTAGGAGAAAAAAGTTGTTTCAGGGATAACTAATTTTTTTGTTATTTTTCATATTAGCATTTTTGTTAAAATTGCTGCTTTCATTCTGCCAATATTATGACTTTATTCAGGTAACAAGACTTTTTTCTCGTATTCTTTTGACTTTATGTACATTAAGACTTTATTCTCGTATTAATTTGGCTGTACTCTTTTAACATTTGGACTTTATTTTTGTTAAAAACAAATCTTGGCCTAACCATCACATTTTGTCGGCGAGTTGACCTGAATTCAAAGTCCAAATAAACTGAAGTTGTAAAACAAGATGGCCGCCTTGGGCATTCTCTCATCTCTTAGTTACAGAAACCCAATGAGAGAATTGTTGACAAAAAACACAATCCCAGATTTCTCCTAAAATTAAATCAATAAATTCAATTTAATGGATTATTTGCTGGGCGAAAACAGGAAAGTCTGTTTTTGACTCTCTTCCTCTTCCTCCTCCTCCTCAGATGACCCCACCCTCCTGAGCTGTAAAAGAGGAGAACTGCTGATTCTCATCAAGGATGAGGAATTTTCCAAGCAGCGCGGCTGGATCAAAGCTCAAAGCAGCAGCACCAAAAAGACCGGCGCGGTCTCCACGGAGACCATCTTTATCCTGCCGACGCTCAGCAAACCCAGCAATGAAGTCTTGGTACCGACCGTTCACCCGAGCTTCTGCTGTTTTTCCCTGTCGTCCCTCAGCTCAGATGATTCCTAAAACAACTTCTCCTCGTTTTCCCAAAGAACCTTCTCAACCTGTCGCCGAACCAGAGGAAGAACCTGGTGGAGGCGAACCGGAAAGACATGGGCACCGTGGAGAGAGTAGCTCCCGCATCGCTGAAGGACTTCTCCCTGCAGTACTTCAGGTTGGATGCTGTCTTTATCTTCACAGCTCTCCACAGATTTCTCCATAAAAGCTTTTTTTTTAAATTCCTTTTTGTTTGGCCTTACAGGCAGCCCACCAAGGATTTGAACCGCCAGGTGATTTCCAGGAACGCGGCGCCAGAGAAGCTGTGGGCTCACTCCAGAGAGCCCATCAGGCAGCCTCTCCTCAAGAACCTGCTGGGCAACCCGGAGCTCAGCCACAAAGCCTGCCTGGCCTTCACTGATATCCTCTCTGCACAGCTGCAGTAACGCTTGTGTTTGTGTGTTTTGTCGCCGGTTTAAAGAGCTTCTTTAGAGGGTCACTGTTATGTAAAATGGACTCTTTTGAGCTTTCCCTCGTGTTTTAACTTCATTTCCTCATCGAAAACACACCTGGAGATGTTGACTTGACTCTTTTATGTGTATTTGAGGTAACTTCATTCACAGTTCCTCACAGTAGGTAGAGCATCCAGACATTTTACTCAAGTAACAGCATAAATACTTCATAGTAAAATTACTCAAGTTTTGTCGTAAAAATCCTCCTAAAAGCACTTTGTTTTTCCAAATAGTCACTCGAGTAAATGTAACTGATAGCTACTACCGAACTCTGTCATAAAGCACAACTCACATCATTCATCAGATGTGTAGTCTGACTCTAGTGGGAAAACATCAGCTCAACTTTTTACCGTCAAAACATTGAAATCTCCTCAGATCCCGATGCTTCTCGTTATCTGACCTTGACCTCTGGCTCACCCATCCTGAAGTACATGGGAGATTACCCCACCAGGCAGATGCAGAGCCACCTGGAGCTCACTGACCAGATCTTCAGCCCCCCCACTAAACACGAGGCGCTGCGGGACGAGATCTACTGCCAGATCATGAAGCAGATGACCAGCAACAACAACAGGTTGCTCTTTGCTTTTTCCGCCTGTTTTCTTAGCGGCCAAACATTCACACCCTCCTGGCGTTTTTCAAAAAAAAAAAAAAATTTTTATTATTGGTTAGCATGTTTTTAAACTAAAAGATTTCACTTTTTTATTATTGGTCTGAAATGATGTATTCGTGCATTGATATTTTTCACGTTTTGTCAAGTTACCAACAAGGACCTCGGTGTGTTTTTGTGAGACAAACCAAAAACGCAGCAAAAAAAATTTTATGGGAAGGATGAGGATGCACATTTTTTAAAAACAAGTCAGAAAAGTGTGGAATCCATCTGTATCCAGCCACCTTTACTCCGACACCCCTGAACAAAACCCAAAAAGCTGCAGTATTACTCTTTCTTTTTTTTTTTTTTTTTTACTGGAGTGACAAGCAGGCCTGTCGTGATAACAAATTTACTGGCCTATAAATTGTCTCTGAATTTATTACGATAAATGATTATATTGTTTTCAAGTAATATGATGGTAATGCAAGAACACATTATCAAAGATTAATAAACTTTAAATTCTAATAAACATTTAACACTGGAACAAGGAGACATTTTAAGTATCCAAAACAAACAAAAGAAAAAACAAACACAACAGAAACAACAAACAAAATGAATCATGAAGTCTGAAGACTTTTACCATCCAGTTTTTAGTAGGAAGAGAGAAAAGAGAAAAATGATAAATCATACAAATTGAAATTAATAAGTTTATTTTGATCTGTTGTGCAATTATCTGATTTATTGTTTATTGCGACGAGAAAAGACCGCTGAAAGAAATACTAAATCAGTTAAGGTAGAGCATGAAGGACACACAGCAAACATGTTGTGAAGCTGCTTTGGTTGCAAGAGACCAAAGTTACTTTAAAAATGCTGTACGTATATGACATGGTAGTGGCAGCATCATGATGTCAGGTTAAGGTGCTTTTAGTTGCGTTCTTGTCAAACACTACTTGTCAAAACATACAGCCAGAGCTACAATGAAATCCTCAAGAATGTTTCAGGTTTACGTGGCAGAATGGCCTAGTCAAAGTTAAGACCCAAACTCCGCAGTTCGCACGCGACCTCCTTCCTGTCTGACCCAGCTCGGGATTTTTGCAAAGCAAAACGAACCTCTTCTTATTTTTCCCTCCACCATTTTCATGCGCTGCTTTCTGTCGGCCTGTCGCGTACAACCCCAGTGAAACACGGTGAAATCTCTGGGCCGAAGATGTGCGCATCCTGACCCGAGGTGGGCGCTTCCTTCTGAGGTCTCCTCTGTGCCTGCAGGTTCAGCATAGAGCAGGGCTGGCAGCTGCTGTGGCTGTGCTGCGGCCTGTTCCCACCCAGCCAGGCCCTCCTGAGACACGCCCAGAAGTTTGTGGAGTCCCGGCGCAGAGAGCAGCTGGCCTCCGACTGTCTGCAGCGGCTGCAGAGCTCGCTCAGGTTTGTCCCGCACCACCAACACAGAGACTGTTGGCCCGGTATGTCATCAGCTTCTGCACCAGTCTTCCTGGCCGCTGTTGCTTGATAATCTGGTGCGAGGAGGAAAAAGTCTTAACTGTGATGTCTTGTTTTTTTTTGTTCTTGAAATGCTTTTTATAGTGTTGTCTTTCTTTGAAAAAAAGAAACAAAACACATGGCAGTGTGATGCAGAACTTGTTGCACCATTGAAGAGGCTGTGAACATAAATGGCTTGCATCAACGTTGCACCAGGGTGACCGACCAAATGCAGCATTTGCATGGCCTCTGCTCTAAATACAACATATTTACAGTCGCTGTCTGCGTGACAACGCCAGGCTGTGAAGGCTGGATTATTTCAATACAGCTTTCAATCAGTGAGCAGAAATTACAGCAGTGGCAGCATCATGTCTTTGATTAAAAAAGAAAAAAAAAACACTAAAATAAAGCAAAGTAAAAACTGTTTCATGCATATTCTGCTACACAAATAAGCATTTTGATATGTTATACTTACATAGAAGACTAGCAGGAACTTCATCTCGAGATCAAAGCAATGTGGTATTAGTCAGTCCCTCCAGGATGTTACGATTTTTTTTTTTTTTCTGAGTGTTTCAGCCTAAAATTACTGATTTTTCAAAACGTTGCAGCCAAAGCTGCACTTTTTTTAAGCTTTATTTTTTGACGTAACACAGTCTTGGTTACGTAAATTGCTTCATGTAATCCTTCCAAAAAAAAAAAAGAAAAGACAGGTATTTAACATAGCTGATATTTAAAGTGTACATAACATTTTCAACATTTACAAGAAGGGTTCTTCTTGTCGTGGCACCCTTACTACAAATAAAATCGTGTCTTGAGGAGTTACCAAAATGCAAAAGGATTTCATACCAACATGAACTCTACATATAGTGTAAGCAAATCCTACACAGTATTTCAATTGTAATTCAATTGTGTGATTCAAATGATTTTTGCAACAAGAAAAGGGGAAGTTACCGTTTAGTGCCACACAGGTTCGATTTTCAAGAGACGTTGTGAAACAGGAAGTTAAGTTATAAGGGAGCTGAGGGGATTGGTTGAAATTCAGCCGAGTTGCAGTGATTGGTCAGAAGAAAAGGAAATACAGGAAACGTTTAGGTGATTGGTCAGATTTGTGGGAAAGCTGCAATGACTGGTGAGAATTGTAAGTTGGGAAATGATGCGTGAATTTCTATTAACATCGTAGCTTCTGAAGGGACTGATTAGTGAATCCAAGCCATCAGGTAAACCCAAATCAGTGCAAAAGTACATAAACATAGCATTAACGTTTTGATGATTGCGTTTAGGATTGAACCCAGGAAGCTCCCGCCGCACCAGGTGGAGGTGGACGCCATCCAGCAGAACAGCACCCAGATCTTCCACAAAATCTACTTCCCCAACGACGCAGACGAGGTACGCAGCGGGATGCTCTCTCTCCCCGCCGGAGACTCATCAAAGCTTTTAGAAAACACAATGCCAACACGGATTCCTCTCCTCCCAATGTCCAGATATTTGAGGTGGCGACCAGCACCAAGATCCGGGATCTCATCCAGAACATTTCCAAAAAGCTCAAGCTGGCTTCAGCCGACGGCTTCAGCATCTTTGTGAAAACGCACGACAAGGTTCAGCCATCAGTTTCACACCTTTCATGACTGTTTCCTGTGAACTCCTGGTTGCTATGGAGATTTGGTGATCCTAGCGCGGCCTCCAGAAAGATTGAGATTTTTTTTTTTTTCTTGTGTTTGTATCAAACCATTTTAATTATTGCTCCAACTGTAAATATATGGCTTTTGTAAGGAGCACTTTGGAGATGAAAATATGAAGTTGTTTTTTTCATTATTATTGCAAATTTTTATGGCTATATCATTTTGTACAAGTGTTGCACAAAAAGTGCGCATATAAGTACACATGTTCTACACAAAGATAGTTTGAAAAAGACATTTTAACTTGCTTTTTTTTAATACTATGTTACAGTGAATCACAGAGATCTTGCTCAGCCAGGGTTTTTCAAGCTGTGGTAGTTTGTGACCCTGTGAGGGGGAGCTTGTAAGCAAATTTCCTGTCCAATAACATTCCAAGACTGAACATTAGGGTTTAATCTCTGAGTTTGGATCAAAAACCAAAAGAAAGGTCAACATTTGTCCACTATTTTTGACCCTGAGTGTTACAGGATAAAAAGAGGGCCTCTGTGTTTCTTTGGAAATCCTCATAATTCTTTTCCGCTGCAGTTTTCCAGTGTCGAACCATTCACACAATGTTTGTCAGACACCGGGAAAAGCAAAGCCGGATCAGCGAGAACAGAATGTCGTCATTTTGTTCTTCTAACCCTGGAAGAGAGAACATTTCTCCCTCGTCTATATTGGCCTTAGATGTGGAGGATGATGTTTGTAGATTAGATTTTTCTTTATGATGAACATTTACGTTCTCTGATGGGGCTAAAACCCGTCTAACCATCTTTATCTAATCTCAGGTTCTCAGCTTGAACGACGCAGACTACTTCTTTGACAGTCTGAGACAAATCACCGACTGGTCGAAACAAGCCAAGAGGATTAAAGACGGTAACCACACAGCATGCAGAGAGTGAAGGTTTGGACGGTCGGCGACATTTGTCTGTAGACTCCTCTCTCTCTCTCTCTCTGTCTCCGTCTCTGCTGCAGGTGGACCGGTCAACATTTCCTACCACGTGTTCTTCATGAGGAAGTTGTGGTTCAATGTAATCCCTGGCAGAGACACCGAGGCTGACCTTATCTTCCATTTCCCACAGGTGCGTTTCAGTGAGCAGCGCCGCTTTCCCTGCCTCATTCTACTCGTTTTTGCACCCAGTGGAAAGCTTCTGTCCTCGTCCACTTTGAATATAATCGGCCCTTGCACACAAATGAGGATGTCAGCTGGGAAGGCGGCGTGGAAAACCATCGGCAAATATTCTCAACCAAACAGACCAGAGGCGGTTATTTATCTGCTGACTCGGGAAGTGGGTTCAAAGGTCAAATCTCTGAAGAAATGCAACAGTTTGAGCTCTGAGCAGGAGTCACTCACTAGTTCAGAGTTTTCACTTATTTATGATCCGCTCTTTGTCCAGACATAAGAGAGGGATGTCTCACGAGACTAAATGATCAGTTTATTAGCTGATTATAGATTTGACTTTACCTGGCTTGACCTTTGAGGAAAGTTTTGGTAAAGAGATGAAGAATTCAAAAGCTTTTCAAGGTCCAACATGTTGTAATGCCAGAAGACAGGTTGACCTCCAGGTCGGTCAGTCGCTGGGCAATTTCTTGGAACTAGCTTTGACTTCTGCTGCGGTCAGAAGTCAAAGCTAGTTGACAAAGCGAGGTAGTTCCTGTACATCCTATCTCAGATTGTTGAAACTTGAACACAGTTGGGTATTCCAACTGGAAAATGTTCCCCAATAAATATCAAAATTGGGCCATCTTGAAATTGCATGAGATCTGCTTAAAAGCTGTTTGTGGTCAAACATCCAGCCGGGCTCTTGTTTAGTGGCTGCAAACACTGTTTGGTTTCTCCCCATTTCCTAAGTGCTTTCTAATCCGAATGTTACTGGGAGTGTATGAATAGTTTTGACCCAGTATGGGTCACAGACGATTTGCGATGAATTTGAACATTGAGGCCAAAATGAACCTTCGCTCTGACGACGACTGCGTGTAAACTACCGCAACAAACCCCGACTGCATCTCTGTTTTCCAGGAGTTGCCAAAGTACCTGAGAGGCTATCACGTTTGTACCAAGGAGGAAATGGTCAACATTGCCGCTCTGCTCTTCAGGATAAAGGTCAACGGCGACAAAAGCCAAACCCCCACGATTCCCAAGGTGTTGAAGGAGCTGGTTCCCGCCGACCAGCTGAAGGCCATGTCTGAAAACGAGTGGAAAAAGGTAGAAGGACCAGGATGGCTGTGGGGGTGTTGATGGTGTAGATAGATTCAGGGCTGTGAAGGAGTTCAGAGATCGGCAGAGAGGAATGTGAGGCCTGCTGGATCTTCTCTCATCTGGTGTTGTTTTTGGTGCGAAACTAGAAACCTCAGTGGCGGCACTAAAGAAAATGTTTATTGGTGTTATTTTGGTACACAGTATCATAACTGCTATCTTTGATGTCTATTTATATCCCTCTAACTTTTTCACCTTTTGTCTCATTACAATCACAAACAGGGACCTTTAAAACTTTTAAAAGCTAAGGAGCCATTTTGCTTTCAGGCCAGACCAAAAAAATAATAATGTAGAGTTGCAAATGTCACAGGAATTAAAAAAAAAAAAAAAAAGACACGTTATGTATTTAGATACATGTACTTTAGTAAATTAGTTGTAATTTTTAAAGAACCACCATTTTTATCTCCATTTCCAAAATTTCCATTTATCTCCATCAACAGAGACTGAATAGTTATTTTGTTCCCTGTGGGATTTAAAATAATGTAGAATAAGAAAAAAAAAATCAATTTCTTAGTGGAAATTCAATGCAATTATTGCAGAAAATAAATGAAAAGACTGTTATAAAGTGGTTAACGATATTTAAGACATTTGTTGATTTGTTTTAATTTTTAGCTAAAGTTACAGAGAGTCATTGTGGACAAATCCAAACAGGACAACAACCACTAACTGAGTGGTTCAGTCATGTTTTAGAGTGGCCCAGTCAAAGTCCAGACTTGGAACCAGTTGAGAGTCTGGCGCTCTGTGTCCGATTTGACTGAGCTGTAGTGGAATGTAGCCAAAAATAATGGACAAAAAAAAATAATGGACAAAAAAATTCAAACGCAAAGATGTTAAGAACTAGCAGACAATCAGCTGCAACTACAGTGAAATGTGGCTGTGCTTTTCTTTCTACTTCACAAACTGATTCTTGTCAGTCTATTATGTAAAATAACAAAATACACTAAAGCTTGTGATTGTAATGTTATAAAATACACACACACAAAAAAGAGCATTTTTAATTACAAGACATTATAATAGCAAGCTATCAAAGTCGTCCTGAGGCTCTAGCAGTTTGTCAAGGATGGAATCAAATCTATCTAGTGCAGAGCTGTCAAACTCATTTTCATTTTGGGCCAGAATGTATTAAACTGTTAAAATAAAAATAAACAGATGTTTGCTTCAGCATTCAATAAGTGCGTCTTAAAATTAAATAATCACTGATCAGTCCTCCCAGGATTTATTGATTGTTTTTGTGGGTTTTTTGCATTCAAAATCACAGGTGGTGATGCTCATTTAGAAATATTTTGTAAGGACATTTTTTGCGATATTTACACTAATGTATGATGTTAAATGTGATTTTTTTAATTATAATTATTATTAAACACCGTATCAATCATGGACTATAAGTTGACATCAAGTGAGGCTGAGGCAGCAGTCACTTGAATCCAATGTTTTTGACCAATTTTGAGAAAGAACTGCAGTAAAATCAGAACAAATGTGAAGATCTGTTGAGTTTGTGTGAATTTTGTGGGATTGTGAAAAACTGGAGGGACTTACTCCTGTAGTTTGGAGTCCAGAGGGCCACATGAAGAGCTGTGGGGGGCCAGATTTGACCCCCGGGCCTTGAGTTTGACACTTGTGATCTAGTGGGTCTGAAGCAAATTAGGTACTGTAAATAATGCGCTTTGTGGAGAAATATGAATTGTGTCTTCATAAGCTGTTCATTAATAAATGCTTGATACCGGTGGGCGAGTGTTTACAAAAAAAAAACATCTCTCCATGAGTAAGGAGAGGATTACAAAGGGACTCTGTGGGGAAGCAGAATAGGAGATACAGCATTCGTTTGTTCGATTTTGGCTCATGGTGACATTTCTTTATAATGAGACTTTGCTTTGCCGATCATATATAAACAATATGTCCATTATGGAGGAGGAGAACGCCCTCGGCTCAGAGAGAACTCACCCTGCAGGCTGTGGGGGTGGAGAGGAACTCATTAACCTCGTTTAAAAACGGGGCAATTTCTTTTCTGCCTTTTTCTCTTTTTTTATGCTGCTACATGTTTTCTTCCACTTGCAGAACATCGCCGCCTTCTTTAACAAACACGCCAGCATGACCGTCGAGGAAGCAAAAGTTGCCTTCCTGAAGGCGGTGTGTCGCTGGCCGACCTTCGGCTGCGCGTTCTTTGAAGTGAAGGTGGGTTCTGCAGACCCTCCGTCTCTCCTCTGCTCAGGCGGGTCGCTTGATCAGTGGCTTCTGCATCCTCTCTCACCGCTGTTCTCTTGCAGCAGAAAGCAAGCAGCTGCTGCAGCCCTAAAAACTATTTCCGCCTAAATGTTTCTGTCTCTACTCATTTTCTTTCTTTCCTTTTTTTGTTCTTTTTTGTTACAGCAAACATCAGAGCAAGATTTTCCAGACATTGTGCGAATCGCCATCAGCAAAACTGGACTCACAATCCTGCACCCGAAAACCAAGGTTACAAAAGGGCAAAATTTGCAATTAGAAATGTTCGATTGGATGTTTTTCTGCAATCGCTGATGTTTTATTTTCATTTTACAAGGAGGTCCTGGCAAATCACCCGTACAACAAAATAGCTAATTGGTGCAGCGGAAGCACCTACTTTCACATGACCATCGGCAGCTTAGTGAAGGGCAACAAATTCCTCTGTGAAACGTCGCTGGTAGGTTGTTTTGTTTTTGTTGTTTGTTTTTTTTACAAAGTTTGAATTTATGTTCTTTGCATTTGCATAATTTTTTTTTTTTTTCTTTTTCCGTGAACAGGGCTACAAGATGGATGACCTGATAACCTCCTACGTCAGCATGTACCTCAGAGAGAGAACCAGAGGCCAGCGCTACAACATGTGAACGTGTGAAGTCAGCCTCGCGGCTTCGGGATCCATTCTCCAAGATTTCAGTGTCGTTTGGTGGAAAAAGTCACAGATTTATTGCGTAAAAATAAAAATGTTTCTCAGTTTTGATTTGAAGCAAGGTTCTGTTTGCGTCACTCACCCAAAGATGAAGAGCACTGGTTCCTTTGCATGTTTACTAGAACTAAGCATGTTTTAATCAGGATTCTTTTTTTTTTTCTGTCCTTGAATTATTTAGGGTTAGACGTCAAGACTCAGTCTGATACTTGATTAAAATCTGTATTATGTAGACTGTATGCAGTAAAATGTTGCAATGAAGTTCATCAGTATTACGTGATTTGTGTTAGTACTGTAATCTTGTTCTTCTTTCCCAATGTACAAATAATTATGCTGCGCTTGTTCCTGTCTGACTTAATCGGCAGCCATGGATACTTTGTCCAAACACACAGCACAACCTCAAAATCCTGTTCCCACGTAGCTTTATTATTTGTTTCTAATGTCATTTAATCTAACCTTGACAACACATGCAGGTAAAGTCCTCAATAAACTCACATTTTGTTCTTGTTTATGATGTTTTTACGCTTCAGTCCTAGGATAATGTTAGCATGTTTAGCCTTTGTTTTGATAGGGCTTGTTGATAATGTGACCTGCAACATATTTCATTGCAGGTCCAGTTAAGTGGCAGAACAAACGTGACTGTATGACTTACTAGTGCAACAGATGAACCTGTAAACAGGAAACTGACAGGAGTCAGGCTTTGAGTTTCACCAGGGAACGAAGAGCTGATACCGAGGATCCGGTAAAACGGCAAACCGTTGAGTTGATATTTCTTAAATCAACCGATGCGCCTTTCAAAACAACACAGGAAAATGTCCTTTTGACAGCATTTCACGATGTTTCCAAAACAAATCAGAATATCTGGGCTTTGATGGGACTCGGATATTTTCTGAGTCCCATCAAGACACGAGTTAACTCTAACCTTTTGGACTCGGTCTGTTGGGTTCTGGAACGCACAGCGTGTTGAGGCCCAGCTCCACAGCCAGTCGCCAATTCATGTCATTGCCCAATAATCCAGGGAATCTTTGAATAACTGCATGATTTTGTTCAAGCCATAAATGGATATGGAGAGATTATCTAAGAGAAACATTTAAAGGGTCGTTCTGATGATTTTCAGGGTTGTAGTCAGTTCTCCACTTTCGATTAGTTATTTAATCAACCATTTTAATAGACGTACAACATACAAAACTCATAATTTAAAGCTGGGGTATTTAACTTCTTTTTTTTTTATGTTTTTTTTTACATATTTGTTAAAACTGCCACCATATCCTGACAGTATGGTATGAGACAATATGTGGAAAGACTGAACTCTGCCTTCCCCCCTGTGCAAACTGAAGAAATACAGTTGGCACTGAATACACAGTTTTCATTTCTGATTGGTAGGAAATGACCAATCAGAGCCAGGAGGAGGGACTTAAAGTTGTCAATCAAACTTGTGTATGTTCTGATTAAAGTGCTAATGATGGAGAAACAACTTACCTTTCCAGAAAAACACTCAGCGTTCATGAGAGGGAAGACACTGTAGGTAGCAGAGAGGAAGTGGGTATGAGCTGCTTATGAGGCTGATTGGCAGCGCTAAAGCCCTCCTCCTGGCTCTGATTGGTTGTTTCTAGTTAGCACTATTACAAGGCAGAGGAGCTCAGATTTTTTTTTTTTCAGAATACCTGTCTGCTGTCACAACATAGTAAACATTTATTTTTTTAAATAAACACTACATATCCATGCATTAATGAAAATTATCTTTGTAAAGATTCCTGAACCATCAGGCTGCTTTAGTCGTCTTCACTTCCTTTTACCGGAGCTTTGTGTCACTTCCTGCAAACGCTTATGTCTGAACACGCTTGTGCTCCTGTGCTGCACATACACACACACATTACGGGGCCCTACAGCTTGACACACTACTCCACACACGTCTTGTGGTATTAAAAACGCTGCGGGATGCCCTTCAAAGCAGCTTTCTTTACCAATCAGTCCGAGTAGTAAATCTCAGAATGGGCGTTCCCATGAGAAAATGTTAACTTATGTTCTCCTTTTTTTTTTTCTGCCTTTGGTAAATTTGTCAAGTAAAACATGTGCTCACTGACGTTCAACCTGGTGACGTTGATTTCACTTGGACTGATTCAGTTTTCCTTCCCTGTAAGCATATCGTCTCATTTGGCAGTTTTGAGGGGATATTTGCGTCTCTGGACAAATTTTATTATAAAAAGAAAATTCCAGATGTATGAATTCTGTTAGAAGTTTTTGCATTTGGATCGGTTTCTGAAATGTGTGATGGTGTGTTAGGGTCATTGAACGTAGAAAAAAGCGTAAATGAGTAAATTTACACAAAAAGAAAAAAAAAAAATTTAGATTTTCAGAAATTTTCTAGAAAGTACTTGGAAATTTGCGAGAAAAAAAAACTTATACATTTTGAAATTAAGCTCAGAAACTTTCTAGAAAAACACTCGGAATTTTTCTGAGCCCCTAAGGGTGAAAACTTTTGATTTTTGTATCTCAAAGTTTCCAAAGTTTCTTCCTAGAAAATTTCTTAGTTTAATCTCAAAACATCTGTTTTTTTGGCAGGAATGTTCTCCCTTTTTTTTCTACAGTAGCTCTGCAGCAATGCAAGCTGTAGAGGGGGGTTATAATGAAAAATAAAATCATTTCTTCAGTGTCACTGAACCATCAGAGGAACCATTTTTGCCTCAACCCCTTTCAGCGGCGCGAAGAATGATGCCCTTGACATCGGCCAATCCACAAAGAAATGTTTTTGCTGCGCGGTTACCAAACGGAGAAAGTAGACGGGCCAAACAAAGGTGGAGGGGGAGCAACCACCCCAATTAGAAGTTGGCAGCAGATTAACGGGGTAGCGATGTCAAAGCCCATCTCCAGACCTCCGCAGATAGTGGCCGCATTCAAGTCTGCAGAATAGCATTTGCATGTGGATAATTCAGAAGAGAATAAGGGCCCATGTCTCCAGCACACAGCTGTGGAGTCCACATATGAAAGAAATATTATCCCCGCTCGGCCAGACGGGCCTTTCTCCACATCTGTCCGTCGACTGTGTGACTGATTATTTTGGGCATCCCGATTCGAGATGCCCCCAGGAGGCAAGAGGGCAACAAGGGCCTCTGTTTGCCCCTGGAACACTGCAGAAACACAAAATCTCACCCAGGATGTTTGGTCTAGTTTCCTGTGCAAATATCTTGGTACACTGGAAATGAGACAAAAACTAACTTCAAGTGACTTTTCAGCAACATGTAGGGACTACACTTGAGTAAATAAATCCTTAATAATGATTTTTTTTTTTAAGTATTTGAACCACTGGCAAATTAATTCACTTGTGAAAAAATGTGAAATTGAGATAATCTGTCAGTGGACCGAGCACGTTTTCATCAATTATTCACTTAAAACAAGATCCTGTATCTTGCTGAAAAGTTACTTGTAAGTTGGTTTTGTCTTATTTCAAGTGTACTAAGGTATTTGCACTAGAAACTAGACCATAATTAGAAGTATTTTGTGCTTCTTGCAGCCAACACCCACCCGTTCCTGTGCTTGTTTTGTTTCTCTCCTCGCCCCTCGTGGCCCTGTGGAGCAGGAGGCCCTCCACAAAAGATCATCTCTAAGACTCAGTCATAAACTCCACAATTAACAACTCCAAATCTTCTCTTCTTCAGCAGGGTGTGTGTGTGTGTGGAGATCATGTTTAAGGCTCTTGCTGCAGCACCAGCCCTGGTTACCATGGCGTCCTGCCCGACTAAGGCATGCCATTCTCTCTCCCCCCCTTACCCCACCCCCCTCTCCTCCGACCCCCCGTTGCCGAACTGCGGCTCTTATTCTGACTCGAGCTATTGTGGAGCGCACAAGTGGCTCTCAGAGGAGAAGGGGATGCAGAGAGAAAGGGTGGGGTCAGGGTTCAAGCGAAAGGCTCCCCATCAGGGCTCCTTTTCTGTTATCAAATTTGTTGTGAGACAAAAGGAGCTACAGTTTCATTCCTCAGGCCGTCTTGAGGGAGAGACGAGAGGGGTCATAGGACGGCATTCCTCGTGTCAGAGCATCAGTTCCTCCACGGAGCGCCACATGAACTGCTGGTCTTCAGTCACGGCTCCCTGCTCCAGCCGCATACTCAGGATATCAACCGGTAAGTCCGCTTAGTATCCGACTTTATCACATCTGCTTGAACGATAGCTATAAGCATCAGTATTTACTGTCAGTTGAATCATTTAAAACTTTCTTTTTTTTAAGTCTTTAAAAGTCTTTTTTTTTTATGTTCTGTTTCTGGTTGATCACCTACTTTTATGGGACGTTTCAGCAACAAGGTAGTTCAGAGTGCTTTACGTCGTGAAAAACATCAAAACACAAACAAGTGTGAAAACGGTAGCATCAAATATGTTGGACAATAATTCGACAAGCAACTCTGAACAGGTGGGTTTTTATTCTTGATTTAAAGGAACTCGGTGTTTCAGCTGTTTTGCAGTTTTCTGGAAGTTTGTTCCAGATTTGGGGTGAACAGAAACTGAATGCTGCTTCTCCATGTTTGGTTCTTTATGACTATAATGTATTGGGTTCAAAGTGAGATCTACACTTTCTGTTAGAAACTAAAAAAAAAAGAGGAACTTTGTTCTCTACAGAAAGGGAAGAAAAAGTAATATTTCCAAAGAAAAAGAATCAAATCACTCGTTATGTTACATTTATTATTAGAGTCAATCAACTTGCATCCCACAGTTCCCTTATATCCATTGTTTGTTTTTTGTTTTTTTCAGAAACATCATAGTTTGGTTTCTGTTGGGTTTATGTAGCCTAGTCGCTCCATGATGCCAACATTGTTGGTCCGTAACCAAAACGCTGCTCCTCGTGGTGTGTTCAGGGTCATTTCCCCATCAGCGTCAGACAACGTGACCTTTTCTGCATCTTCCTGTGATTCCTGACATGTCAAAAGATAGGCTGAGGAAAAACAGATGTATCATAATTGCTTCAGCCACTGTGCTTTACAATCTACTCGGATCAGAAATGAGTTTTTGAGGATCATTTGAGAAACGGTCCGTGTCCCCCGTATCCAGATTAAATGAAAATGTTTTCTTCAGTTTGTGAAGCGTTGCTCTGTTTCTCTGTTAAACAGTTTTTCGGGCTGTTGGGGCAAACCGACCTCTCCTGCTTCTTGTTGTTTTTGTTTTCAACTTCTGTTTGTATTGTTTTCAATACATGTGTGCAGCTTAGCTGCACATATGTATTTCCTCCACGTCTTTTTAGTTTTGGTTTCTGCTTTGAAGCGTTTGACCTTATGTTAGCCGAGCAGCTGATCGTTTCTCTTACACTCACTGAAGGACCGCACCGACCGAACTCCACTGCAGGGATTTGAGCATGCCTCTCTCAGTGAACGATTCAGTTACACAGATTTACATCACAAATGACGGTTTTCACGACTCTACCTCAACTACCCAGCCAGCACACCTACGTGGGCCCCACATGGGAAAAAAGAGGGCAGACTATATGGGACCCAAATGGGTTTGTCCGCAGCTTCCATGGTGGCCCCACATGGGTTTGCCCATGTAGGGTCACCGCCTACATGGGCCCTACATGGATAAACCCATGTAGGGCCCATGTAGATTTGTCTTCTAGACGTAGAAGATGGTTAGCGACGTTAATCCGCCTTATGTTTGAATAAAACTGTATTTGTCAGATTCCTCTTTTTACTCTGCAGTATTCCAGTCCAAGTGTCAGATTGCACTTATTACAGATTAGTCGACTGGAGACCAGAATGCTCGGTCAGCTCTCCTTATGAGAGCGTCTGCACAGATCGGCTTAACTAGATCGCTGTGGTGAAAGCAAATTTCTGGTTTTGTTCTCTTCGGGATTATCTCTCAGAGAGATGCATGTATTCAGGCTGTTCTGCTCCACTGTTCCGCGTCCGGATTGTTTCCCACCACCACCTCCTCCACCGCCGGGGCTGCAGTTCTTTTCTTTAAGGAGGGATGAAAGCGCAGAGTCTGAGTCTTGGCTGAGATTTGCCTCTTTGAGAGCCACACTGCTACATCTGGTTGGCTCCTAATGGACCAGCAGTGAGAAACGTCCAACGGCGTATTAGTGTGGGTGAGCACGTTTCTGCTAAAAACAAAAAAAAGTCAGAAGTTTTGAGATCTCAAAAATATTCAGGATTAATCTCAAGATTTTAGTTTTTTGGCAGAAATGTACTCCCGTTTTTCCATTATCTACAATGACTCTAATATGCCGTTGTAAAAACAAGCCCCTGATTTCTGGGGGTTTTTTTGTTTGTTTTTTTTTTTGACGGGCTCATTAGTTACACATGTTCTAGTATTGCTGTTGGATTCTGTATAAATGCTACAGAAACAGTTCTGCCTCAGACTGATTAAAGTCAGACTTGCTGTGAGCCTCCGATGAAAGCTGAGCTGGTGTCCAGCTACAACAACAGAAGAAAACAGGAGTGGACAGTTGGAGATTTTCCACCGATGGACAATAGTGTGTGTGGGTGTTTCTTTCTCTTTTTTTTTTTTCTTTTTTTTTTTTTTTTGTTTGTTTTAGGTGTGTCCAAACATGAGAATACAATGTTCAGTCCTACAAAGAATGTTGGACGATGTTTTGGTGAATTTCAACCCCAAGTCAAAATAGTCACTCCATTATGGACTAAATAAAAAATCAGGAGTTTAATTGAGAATGATTGAATTACATATTGTAAATAACCACAAGTGTTTTTCTTTTTTTCTTTTTTTTTTTTTTTTAATTACAGCAAACCTGAAAATGTTTTATTTCATTTTTGCCAGTACGTTAAATTATTTATTTAAAATGCAATTTATGAGGACCTCACCAGGCTTTAAAGTGTTCGGAGATGTTCAGAGCAGGAGTTTAAATTGGCTAATCAAACACCGCTGTGTTCAGGGGAGAGCTTGTTAATAATCGCAAAATAAATATCAAGCCTGAAAACCTGATATCGTAACGGACTGAATGTTGTGTTTTTGACGTAATCTCTGCTCTGTTGACGGAGCTCAGGCGGTTGCCACGGCAACGGGGGTGCTAAAACGACAAAGAGAGGCGGAGAGTAAAAAGGTACGAGTAGTTTTGAGTTGATCACCGGTTCGGGTTGTTTTATCTTTGTTTACCTTTGCTGTGGCGCTTTACAGCCGCTGTAGTTTCTGAACGTTCAATAAACGACAAAACTTGGACAATTGCCTCGTTCGTCTGCGAGTATAAGTAATTAACAACAAACATCCAATAGGACAAATATATTTAATTAAGTAAATTAAATATATTTGTCGCGATAATTATGTGAAATCAAATTAATTGTCTATTATTTACATAAAAATAAGTTTGGTGCTCCCTGGCATCTTGCTTTGAGCTGAGTCCGAGAGGCTTTTTCTCTGTCAAACATGATATTTATTTTCGTCTCTTATTTAGTGGAAATATTGATGTTGATGAGATCTTCTCCAGTGTTGAAAATGAGGAGCTGACATTCACAAATGACATTGAAATAAATTCTAGTTCAACATCTGGTTTGAGGTGATTCCTCTGGAACCTGCTGGAGGAAAACCTCACAAGATGTGGCTTTAACCTAACAGAGCTCTGTGGTTCCTCCTGTGAGTCTGAAATTTCTCATATTGAGGTCATCAAACAAAATTTCAGATCTACCATAATAATACCTTCTGGCCTCAGGTTTGCAATCAGCTTCTGACTGAGAAACCAGTAACCTCTTCCCAGTGTCAGAATCTCACTGAGGGAGAAACTGCATTAAATTTTCTATCACTTATTATTTCTGCTATAACTGATGTATATTTGCATATAAAATAAGTCAATAGAGTTTCATTTACAATTTTTATATCTTTGTGTCGATGTGATAGATCGACACAAAGATACTGCAAATTTGGCCAATATACACAGATGATTGAAGCAGATACCCTTGCATTGGAAATGTCAATATCTACCTGCAAAATATCCTGGTTGAAATCCCGGACAAGCCCCCAATTAATCACAGTCCATCATTCAATGATCCAGGTGTGTGGCTTTTGATCCAGGCTGTGGGTTTTGCAGTCTCGGGCGACTGTGTGACGATCAGGATTGTGGTTAGCCACTGTTAGTACACTTTAGCTGGTTGGGTGGAGAAGAGCCGGTTAATCCTCCTGGCTTCATTCTCTCTTTAGGCGGCTGTCCAAGGTCTTTGGAGTGCAGGTATGGGTACTTCTTGGGTACTGATTACTGGGGCTGCATACCCAGTCTCGGGGTGGGGAGTTGTAGTTAACTCCCCCCTGACCTTACATCCGGGCTCCTC
>CAEGAE010024330.1:0-67272 GCA_903067095.1 Girardinus metallicus | reverse complement strand
TTGGGGTTAAGTGCCTTGCCCAAGGGCACATCGACATGGGGCAGGAGGAAGCTGGAATTGAACCTACAACCTTCCGATCACAAGACAACTACTCTTCCCACAGAGCCACAGTCGTTCTGTGTCACCAGAACATCTTCCTCACATTTGACAATTTCTACATAAAAGCAGCTTATTGTCTAGTACATGACTTATACATGTTTTGTTTTGTTTTTCTCTTACTGACACATTTTTGACTGATGGGATTTTTACTCTAGAGTGACTTATATTCTTATAGTCCAGAAATCTCTGACTTAATTCTACATGGACACACCCAGAAATGTATCAAATAAGGACTGCCTTCTAGGCTTCTATTGAATTTGTCATTACATTTTGCTGAAATCACAGTAAACAACAGAGCAAAAAGGAAATGGGAAAGTAACACAGAATGTGTCATATAGCTCATGAGCTCAATAGGACTCGCTGATTAAATTTACTTCACTGATTAAGTGACTTTGTGCAGGTGAGCACAATAATAATATTTTCTGCCCACAACAAAAACTATCAGGTTGCTGTTGAACTGACAGCCATTGTTCCCACTCAACTAATAACTTGAGTGACCGTCAATTGGCACATTTTTCTCAGATAATATAAAAAAGACCAAATAAGAGAAAAACATGAAAAAACTCAATACCAATGAAAAATTGTGCTGCCAGATGAGTATAATTTGTATATCGAATTTGTACACAAATCATTCAAAACAGTCTTTCAGTATTTTCTCATGTTTTTGTAGCAGACGGATGGAAAACATGGACAGAGGAGGAATCAGTGAAAATCCATTTCAAACAGCAAATAAATAAAAAGTAAAAATAATGAAACAACTTTACAAAACCGCATAAGCATCCTCCAAGAGAAATTGTTAGGAGTTACATAAAGTTAGTGTTATTAAAGTGTTGTTAAATTACCAAACATATTTTTTTAGATAAATGTATTAATCACCCTTTGTTTCCTTGAACAATTGTAACAATACATTTCAAAAGTAAACTTTAAAGTTATATCTTATATATCAGTCACTGTCTACATTTATTTCAAAATATTACTAACAGCACCTTCAATAAAATACCATGCTTCATCTTCATCAAGTCTTGAGTCACCACTAACATTTTAGCACCAAAATGGTTTAAATTACAATGTTCCCAGTCTGCAGGGGCAAACATCCATTGAAAATGATCCAAGAAAAGAAAAAAGTTTAACCAGTGAGATGGTCAAAACGTACAGATATAAAAGAGGAGCTAACAAGATTTAGTGAGTTTAATGAAAGGTGTCAGAATGCAGAATGTGACAGAGTTGTTGTGTATGGGGCTTCATAGCAACAACAGAGAACATGTTAGTGTCAGAACTGGACCATGCCACGATGAAAAAAGGTGGCCTGACCAGATGCTTTCTTTCACATTGTATATGTTTGCATTATTTATCTAGGAAGCAGATGATACCAGGTTTAACACTGGGTAGAAATTTACACCCTTTCATGGAAATGGAAGCACCTGATGCCTGTGGTCTCTTTTATCAGATTAATGTACCCTGTCTCACAGCAAAGATGTCTCAGGTAACGGCTAGGGTAGCACAACAACCCATTTCAGAAGTTGATTTGGCCCCCAAATTCTGTAGCTGTTAGTCCGATTGACCATCAGTGGGTTGTGCTGGCAGGTTAGACAGAGAGATGTAGCAAGAAGTCATGCACTAACATTCTGCATTCGATATTTACTATGCAACAGGAAGGTTTTCAGTGATTCCTAAAAGTTTAAATGAATAAATAAAATAAACAAGAAGGAAATATTCAGAAGGATAAAAAAGTAAAAAAAAAAAACAGTCCTGCATTTTATCCTCCATGCCCCTAAGCATTTGTTTTCCAGTGGCTTCATTTTTCTCATTTTTCATCATAACGGTAACCCCCAACACACTGACTATGCAGCACAATAATATCTGAAAACACAATGGAACCCAATCGATCATGGATTTTCCTCCCCAGAGCATCCCAGGCTTTAACATTATTGAGACAGAATGGAGTTGTTTGTGCAGAGAGCACAGCTAAAAAAACAAAAACGCCGGACGGATGTGTCATAACTTTCTTCAGCTGAACAGAAACAAAACAGAAGTAATTATCTTTGGACCTGCAGAGGAACGATCAGGAGTCAATACACAGCTTAAGGTACTACAGCTAGAAACTAAAAATCTGAGTGTAGTGATGAACTCTGACCTGAACCTTCAGAGACACACAAAGACAATTAGAAAGTCGGCCTTTTATCACATGAAGAACATTTCTAGGATTAAAGGACTAATGTCCCAGCAAGTATTTAACAGATGTAATGTTTGTTGCTTGTCTCATGATCGGTTATTGTGTTTTGTTTTTAAAATGTCAAGAAACTTAAATTGCATTGTTGCTAGAATATGCTATTCAAATAACCTTTGCTTGATTCAAAACGACAACTGCAACATGGACGTCAGTTACTATGTGTCCAACAATATGTGCAGCTACACTGAACCACTCATTTAAACAAGTTTGTTTGTCTTTTTCTCTTAGATGCTGAGCTGACATTGTTTCTGGCAATTACATTAGTTTATATTTATCTATTTGTCTGCACTTCAGTTGCCCTTTGTTTCCTGCCTGTGAGGTATCAACCATTGTCATTGTCCTGGGCGGTGGGTTAGAAAGTCGTAGTTTTGGTTCTGACTGCATCGTGCCTTTTTCAGTTCGCCTCCACCTTCGAGCAAAACATGTTGCTATTGGTAACAGACAAACAGTCAAAGAAAGAAAATAACGTACATCATGTATTTGTTTTCTGCGATGGCGCTGCTAATCAGTGTGCTCAGGTTGATAAATACTAAAAAGGATTAACAAGTTTCTTCAGCAAATCAAACTTGTAATCCACCCATGAAGGCCAACACCACCAACTCACACACACTCACAGTCACGCTTAAAACAACAAAAAAGATACATTAGATTGATTTAATTTATATACTTATACAACGCCAGACATCAATTTGACATATATCCAGAGATTTTAAAGGCCTATGTTATACCTTGTGCTCTGCATGTTCCTGAAAAGAAAAAAAATCATGACACGTCTTTAAGGTGAAGCATGAGGCGTTATTCTGCTGAAAGATGCCGCAGTCACAAAGCTGCTATGACACGCTGACTGTGGTCTGCATCAAAAGCAGCACTAATATGTGCCAAGTTGTTAGATTTCCCAGCAGAGCATCGTCTGCAGCATCACATGGCACTCATTTGTCTTTCTTCTAGGTTTGAGACTCAAACATGGCCTTCCTGGTCATTTTTAATGATGTAAGGGAGGGAACAGCAATCTGACTCTGCTGCAGTTAAATGGTTATTGCACAATACGCTGAAATGCACCTTCTCAATGCCATGCGTTTGTTTCCCACACCCAGCCCTTAACTACCCCTGCCCTGCATGTTTTAGGAGCAGGGCAGGATTATTAAGAGGTCTAACACACATGCAGAGTCCAACACAGGAATAGCAAACTGTTTATTTATAGAAAAATGAAAGGTAAGCACAGAGTAAGTATTCATGGGAAACAAACTATTGTAAAGAGAATGGGAGACTGCAGGACACTTGAGACTACCAGTGTAGGTTAATCATCAGACACTAATTGGCCGCCCAGCTGCTCCTTATATCTGCTGGCAGCTTGGTGGGTGATTATGCTCAGGTGTGCGGGCTGCTGTGCTGCACTGCAGAGATCCTCTAGAGGGACAGATGACTCACACTCACAGCAGGATCACAACACTCAAGGCATTTAGATTTGTGGTGCACTGGACCTGTCCTATTAGAAATGAGCAAACCTTCATTGTTATGAGTTGTTGTGAAACTCAAATAGTTGCCCATCGTGAGCCACTTTTGGACCACTATGTTTAAAAAATAAAACGAGACAACCTATTTGAAATAAAACAAAAGAAAGGGTTGTATTGTGCAGTGCAAGTGCTCTAACCATTAAAGTTTGCTGTTTTAGTTTTCAGAAACCTAACCTCAGTATTTGTTCAGTTGATATTACAAAACAAAAATTTTACTTTACTTTCTGTCTGACAACAGTATGTACAACATCCTGCAAGCAAAACAATATGTCTAATTAAAAAAAAAAAGGTGAATTAAGACAATCTTTCCAAAACTCTGAAAGTATATTCACAACATGTTTATATTGAAATAAAATAATTTTGTGATAAACCAAGGTTGGACAGCTGTCTTTCTCTGCATCACAGGAAATCTATTAATGCTGTAAAATCCTCCAGAATATTGATGGACAAACATATCTGCTAATAATAATAATAATAATAATAATAATAATAATAATAATAATAATAATAATAAACAATTTAAAAGAGTTCAGCACATCCTGTTACTCTTTCACATAAGGGAACACATCTTTTTTTGCAAACCTCAACACACTGATAGCACAACGTACCTACAAAAGGTTTTTTTTTTTAAATAATATCCTTTCAGAATAAATAACAGCTGTATTGAACTGGAGATTTCAGATAAAAACGCTCTAATGCACCTATGAGATGTGTTAAATTGTTGAATCATTCATAGATTTACTACAACCACACAGGAGCCTCAAGAAACATTTCTGTAATCTTTCATCAATTATTTATATTGGGCCCAGAGGCAATGTTGCAGCACCTGGCAGAGGTGAGTCTATTACAGATGTTCCCATTTTTTTCACTGCATAGTTAGCATGAAAAACTAGAAAATAAAACAGTTTTCATGTGTATTTGATGGAGGTTAATATACTTAAATGTACATTTTGAGATTTTTTAAAAAAATTATAACTTTTCTACAGCAGGGTAAGCCTTCTGGTTATCTACCTCCTTAAACTTTAGTGGCAGTCCTTCGTGGAATATCTTTGTGGAAAAATTCCAGTTTCCCCTGAAGCAAATAGTAAAGTGTAAGACCGTACACTCTGAAGAGTGCTGTCATCAGCATGAACTATGCTGGCATTGGGCCTGGGAAAAATATCTGAATTGTGGTATCTGACCTGCTGTAAAACGTCTCAATTCGGTCCATCTTTAAATTTAATCTAAACTGGTAAAGCAACAGACTTAATTTGTAAAATGCATGAAATGGTCACAGGACCCACAGTAAATGTCAAGTAAGTCCCAAAAAGATGTAATAAAAATGATGCATCAATTGCTCTAGAAGACTAGACCCTGCCAAAGGGAAAACTGTTCAGATATCACTTCATCACAGAGAGCTTCATGGTGACTGCCCGTATGGAAATCACTCAAATAAAAACCACAGGACCTCGCTGGAGTGCTTCAAAGAAAACCCAATCTGACAGCAAAATTGAATTCTATGAACAAAACTCAAAGCTTCATTTCTGTAAAAAAAAGAAAAAAAAAGAAAAAACAACTCATAACCTGCAATGTTCTCCATGAAATCTGTGGTGACAGGATGACGTTACAGTGCTTCTCAGAGGAAGGGACAGAACTGAAAGGCAAATGGAAATCTGAGTCTTTCAGCACAACAATGACTAGCCAAGACTGAGGTGGAGCAGCTCTGACTGTCCTTGACTGGTACAGCAAGCCCCCACTTAGACCCCATAAAACACTGGCCATGACACTGAAATATGGCACTTTGCAGACACATCGCATCCTGGCTCATAGAAACTGACAGGACTGGCAAAAAAAGACAAAGATAAATGGACTTTTACTTATTAAAAAGGAAAACGATTACAAAAAGTAACACCACATACTCTGAAAATAAAGTAGGAATAAAGAAGTATTATTCAATTACAGACAGCAAGGGTCAAGCTGTCTGTACTTTTTTTTTTTTCGCAGAAGCTAATTACACCGTACTTTATTTGATTGCATAACCTCCATCTGCAGTACGTTTTTTGGCAGAAATAAGTCAGCAACACGGTAATTTATGCTGAAAGAGCATGACTGAACTGTTTTATAGTTTCATGCCAGACAACTGGCACAATGCAGACACACTTGGATACAGACAGACGCTTTATGGTCCAGACGAGCATATGCAGGCAAAGAAGTGTGGAGCTGCAACAGCTGCACTAATGATGCGGGGCGAGGCTGAGCGAAGATCATTCTGGGATTGTAGACTCCAATTACTCAGGATGGACTGGGCAAGGGAACAAACGTGTCCTATCATGAGTAGCATCACAATCACCTCTCCATAAACACTTTGGCGTTAGTGAGAGAGAGACGGAAGGTGGGCATCAAAGTGCGACTGTGAATGCTAGAAAAAACAGGAGAGGAATTGAAATAAATAAAGAATGAGAGTAAAAGGGAAGGGAAGGGAAATTTAGGGGGACTTTTAAAGTCTAAGCAGGTCTATTAGGCAGGAGACACACCAAGTTTGCAACAAAGGCAATCAAAGAGTCAACAACATGCAGCTGTAGCTACTAATACATACATATAAATATACTAGTCATAGGATTTTTTTTAATTGAGCTGATTGCAATTAATCACATTGTAATCAAACTATATATTGCCAAAATAAGTATCATTTTCAATTCAAAAACTCTTTTGGCTGCTAAATTATGAGGACAACAACAAATATGTTTTTTGTTTTAATCTGTTATTTGCCATCATATTGGTACAAAGCGATATTATACCCACTCAGTTTTCAAGTGTTTCAGGAGCCTCTAATCATTCGAGTAACGTTTTTAAAAGTAAGTAACTTTAGCTCGCACAAAAAAAGGCCAGGAAATAGACAAAACCAATTTATTATGAGTGCAAAAATTGATGCCCTTTTCATTTCATCTGTCAAGCTGAAACATAAGCAATGCTGATGCAAAACATGTTCAGAGAAAGATGAAGAAGCTGACCAGTTACCAATGTTTACAGTTTTAAAATGCTTTATTGTGCCAAGTCTAAAAATGACCATCCCCGTGAATCATTTGCATTTTTTTCTTTTGAGAATCACAGATATTCTGTCTTAAATGTTACTAAGTAAGTTGATAAACTGAACTTGGAAATTGTTTAAAGACTTAAAACAATAAAATGAACGACTTAAGTTTTAAGTTGCACGGTAGATATTTATCTTAATATCTAGCTTTACTTCTAGCTGCGATTAATGAAAACGCAGCTAAAACTAAAAGTCCTCCTGCTTCTTACACTGTTCCACTAGTTGAAAAATATTGCTACGGACAACTTCTTTGATTCCTGAGGTTTATCAGATTGACTTTGTCATGACTTAAAAAATGTTTTAAGACTGAATGTGGATGCTGAAATCACGTGAAGATTCAGTTCACTGAAAGTCTGTCGGCTGAATGAGTTTCGTCCATAAACTCTTTGTATACGTGGTATTTACTGTGGCTATTGAATAGCTCAGTGCAGCACTTCATTTAACGAGGAGTCGCATCTGTGTCTGTGGTTTACAGCTGTCATTACAAGACTCATTAAAAAGCAACACTTCCAAAAGTGTCGCCCACATCCACAAAATAGACTGCTGCGGTTTGAAAGAAATACACTACTGCACTTAAGTCTTTCAGAAAGTCTGACTATAAAACACGTAAGAAAATGACATTTTAGGCTGTATGTCAATGTGATTGATAAGATTACACCTTGGGCAGTGGCCTGAGAGACGGCGCTTCTTTTTTTTACTGTAAGTTCTGATAAACTTCTAATAAACTAGCAAAGCGATTCACTGTAAGTATCACTCACAAGGTTCAAAGATCGTTTTCTTACCTGTGTCTCATCTTCTTTATTATTACTGAAGTCTTTCATTGGGAGTAAAAACATTTGTACTTATTTTTGAGTGTGAATGTTTGCAGAAATGATAAGAAAAATATACATCAGTGGACCGTTTTGCGTTCGCTCTTACTTGCAACATCAGGATAAATGTGTGAGGAATAGCAACGAGTACGTTCTCATGTGACGGATTACGGGAGTGAAGGAACATGTTTGATACGATTTTCATTTCATTATGAGCAGCTGTCATGAATTAGTCATGCAACTCTCGTCTGCAACAATCACATCAGTGGGCTTTGACAGGGCCGCTCGGCTCAGTGTTTTAATGCATGTTGTGAGGAGAGACGCCCTCAGGAGCGTATGACACCGTTTAAAATTTAAGCGGAAAGGTCGACCCGGGTTGAGGTCGTGTACATGACTGCTGGCCATAAAGAGTGAAGCAGCTCTGATCTCACTTATCTAGAGTCATGAGTTTGACTTTCAGCCAGCTCTGACCACCCACACATCTATAAGCATTAAAAAATGAGGAGATATGGAGAATAATTAAAGTGAACTACTGTAAAGCTGCTGCTGAGAGCAGCACCGTGATATAATTCAGACAGTCGGATTCTTGGTTATTCTTAAATTCAGTTCTTGTTTTATGTCAAAAATATTTTCTTGTTTTTAAAGATTCAAATAATATCAAGCTTAACCTCTGATAGACACCTGGGAAACAACTACAGTCCAATTATTTTTTAGTTGGCAATCATTATTTGAGTTTCTATTGCTGATTAAAGATATACAGGTACATCTCCATAAATTAATTAGTTTTTTCCAATTATGCAATATAAAATACACGGCTTACGTAAAGCGATACTGTGAATATTCTGTTGTTTGCCAATGTATTGTTAAAATGTTTGGATGCTACCATGTGAGCTGGTCTTCTGCTGCAGCCATCTTTGAATGCAGGCAAAGAGGAAGCCTGTCTCAAATACAGCTCTTTTATCGGAAGTGATCTGGTATAAACAGGAATTTGACAAATTAACATGAATAAATGCTTGAACTATATCGCTTTTGTGTCATGAATCTAACTCTTCAGCTTTTGAACTGACCTGTGTAATTAATGACAGGTAAGAATAAATCCCATCTGACAGACAGGTGAACCCTTTAATACAGGACAAAAACACTAGGCACAAAGATCTTAGTATTACTTCCTCCTTGTATCCTGCCAAAATCCATTTTCTCTTCCTCAGTTTAGTAATGAGGAATATTTTTTTAAGTGACACCATGACCAACTGGGTCACACCTTATGAGACTGTGCTCATGCAGAAATGACTGTCATCCAGACAGCTAGAATTAAACCTCAGCCAAAAGCTGCTTGCAGGCACAAACTTCAGCTGGTTTATTGTTCCTCTGACAGAAGCGGAGAAGAAGAAGGGAGCGTGACATATCAGACCTCAGAAGAACACATTAAACTGTCTGTTTGTATTACTTATACATAAAAAACATGGCAGAGAAAAAACAACAACAAACAAAATCCAGATTTCTAAAATAAAAATCGTCATCATTTAGATTTTCCAACTGCCTTTATGGACCAATTTACCAAGAAATTGTTGATTCTCTTGCCGCCCTTCCTTAATAAAATCAGCGTTGTCAAATATTTTTTGTATAAAATATTTTGTCTAAACTTGCAAACATGCTAGAGTTTCAATTATCTCAACAAATTGAATGTAGCCAGCCGAAACAGAGCATGTCCACAGACAGAAGAAACACAGACATCAGAGTTTTAGCCCTACAAGATAAACCTCTGAATGGTCTAAAGCTTCTAAGCTCTAACTCGAAATATATCATTCACTTTCGCTGTCAGTAGGCATAATTGGGCAGAGATATCACTGCTCCAGCTGGAAAAAAAAAAAAAAAAACACACACCGCCTCCACAGAGGTGACAATTGTATTCTAATCCGCTGCCACTGTCAGAGTCTGTCCACAGCAGCAAATTAGAGGGGTTATCGCCAGACAGTCAGCAGACGGAGCAAATTCTCCAAACTCAAGGAAGACCCAGGTGGGTAATGCTCTCCTGAATGAAACCTGCTTCCTGCGAGACTGCAGATAAAGCTTTGGTTTGCAGAGAAAACTCACACATGCACACGCAGAGACAGGTAAACACAAGCAGAACACATCACACGGGCACAGATCTCCAGCTTTCACAGAACAAGATGTGTAACAGTTTCAGGTGAAAGTAGAAAATGTGGGCAAAAAAAAAATAATAATAAAAGGATATAGATGCCAGTCAGAAAACAGAAATGACAGCCCAGAACTGAATATTTCATCATGAAGTTCCCAGTTTGAAGATGAAGAAGTGCAGCCAGGTCTTCAATTTATGGTGACAACTGAAGAGGCTGACTTTTTTTCCCAGACAAAACCAGACTACTGCAGACAATACTGGCATATACTATGTGATGTTTTAAAATGTTTTTTTGTTTTTTTTACATAACATCAGGCATAACATCTGCCTTTGAAAGAGCTTTGAACAAAACACTTGACACCTTTAAGATTTTTCTAATTTTTCATTTATTGTCACACTTAAATGCTTCATGTTATTAGACCAATTTTAATATCCAACAAATTTAACATGAGAAATTATAAAATGCAATTTTTAAATGAAGATTTTTATTTATGTATATAAAAAAACTATGTAAATCAACCAAATAAAAAGTAAAACCCCCTGTTAAATTACAAAATAATTTTGATTTAGCTTATTTTATGGAAAGATGAGTTATGCAGTCTGATTACGGTCAGACCTGCAGAATCAAGAAATGCCTTCAACAGGACCTGAAAGACAACACGAAGTAGGGTAAAATATCTCAGAAAGCAACACAGCATTCCCCAAACTAAAATTATTTTAAGCCCAGCAAAAAACAAAGTAATCAGCGTCTATGAATCTAGAGAGAGTCATAAAACCATTTCTAAGGTTTGGCTCTCCAGTCAAACACACTGAGAGCCATTATCAACAAATTGAGAGAACATGGTACCGAGGTGAACCTTCACAGACGTAGTCAGCCAATTAAGAGAAAAATTCCAAGAGTTAGAGATTAGTTTTGTAATTAAATTAATATTGTTTAAGCAGAACTGTTTATTTTTGCCTGTCGGTCTCCTCCCTGCATTTGGAAACTGCTGTTCGCTGTTAAATGACGATAAATCTTTGTCCATGAAATCATCATATAAACATATTCAATAAATTCTGAAGAGGCTCATTTGCCAGATTAAAAGTAGCTTTTAAAAATAACAACACTTAAGCAGTAATTGAACATATTTTTCAGTGACCCCACATTTCTATGATGAATATCTCTTTTTATCATTGGTCTGATTCTGATCTTTAAAATCATATTTTCATCAGCTATGAGCTGAAAATCAGCAAAGGCTTCAACATCTGTTCATGTGTTACTAATTTATACAACACGCTTCACTTTGTGAATTCAGCTATTGAAATAAATTAACTTTTCAATATTGTTGTTATTCATTGAATGGGTCTGTATATATTAGCATATTATTAAAAACTCTCATGATACATTTCAATTTTGTGTACTGAGAACTCATCCATCACTCCTCAACTCCACATCTGATGTCAACACTAATTCTTCCAAATAATCTCTCTCTGATCATTTGTGACCTCTCTCTGAGTGACAGATGGTCATTTTTCACCTACAACAAGCCAGTCTGGTTTGCAGGATCATGATGCAACACCTAGTCGACTGGTTGCGCTCTGTGTCTGGGCCGTCACGTTTTCAGCACACTCCTGCTGCGCCTAATTCTCAAGTTGCCTGCAGATCTGCCAGTTGGGCCCAACTGTCACTCAGATGGACAGTAATGACTCTGCCAGGCTAAATCCTGCACAATGACTATTCTTAAGGGAGGCTGCAATTCAAATTAGACAGTCATCCTTTTTCTGGACTGTTTGCTGCAGAGTAAAAATAAAACATTTTATGATGTATATTGCACTTATTTAAGCACAACTTCTCACTAATTTAAATAGAAAAAACAGCTATGCTTACATAGACAATCATTGTGAATCATAGTTCATAATGATTCTGAAGCCAATTCCATCCATCCATCCATCCATCCATCCATCCATCCATCCATCCATCCATCCATCCATCCATCCATCCATCCAGTTGTCCCCTCTGTAGCTACGACAGTTTGCTTCTTCTGTCTAAGGCATTATTTGACAGTGTTAGCATGTTTTGTGATGCAAGTCATTGGTGTAAAATCACGTTGGAACATGAAGGGGATATTCCCAAATTGTTCCAACAAAGTTCTCCTGGTAACATCCTAACCCAGACTCGTCCATTGGATTGGCGGACATCATTCGTCGCTCTAGAGCAGTGACACCGCATGTTTTAGATGTTTCCCTGCTTGGACACACCTGATTCACATGAATACAGTTCAACAAGATCAGCTAACAATTAAATTCAGGTGTGCTGAAGCAGGGAACAATCTAAAACATGCAGAGCAGTGTGTCTTGAGATCCAATGTTGAGAGACACGGCTTTAGAGAAAATGTCTCCACCGCTTTGGAGCCGCGGAAGCGTGCAAACTTTATGCTATGAGGCTTGGATATGGAAACGAATTTCATGAAGCTCTGAAGGAACTGTTGTTGAGCTAATCTTAGACCACATGAAAGTCACACATATGTAGCTGCTAGCTGGCCTATGTGCAATTCGCACCTCAGCATCCACCGACTGACTACACTCACTAGCGTGAGCATGAAAGCCTTTTCCATCCTGTTGACACTGTTATGTTCTCAGTCGACTGAAGGAATGCACAGCAGCCAAACGCCCCTCACACTATGTCCTTTTCAAATCCAAGCACCACGTTTACGAGCAAGCCTCTTTATCATTGATAACATAAAGAGATGAAAGAGGCGTACAACATGATGTGCACATGTGGACTATATTTTATTCTCCAACACTGCATTCTCCATGCTTTACAGTACAGTTCAACCCATCCACCACCTTTAAGCTAACCTGTATCTCGCCTCTTAAGATCAATTGTTATAAATGTAAATGCAAATGAAGCCTCTACACCTTCAGCTCTGAATCCAGTGGTTTTTTTTATTGTTGATTAAATGCATTGCTATCTTCAGGTTGATCTAATACGATGAACAGTTACTTGGACTTGTCTCTCCATTCCTAAGCATCGTTTGTGGATGTATTTGATACAGCAAAGATATGTGTACTGATTACTGATTAGAGTACATGAAGAGTTTACTCAAAGACGGGACAATATTATGTATTGCAAACTAATTACACTTGTTCCAGTAGTAATTATGCCAATAAGTAATCTTATTAAAAAAGTTCCTATAAATTGCAAAGCCTTGTTTGTTCTGGAAAAAGTTAAATCTAACTGTGTGACAAAGTAAAGCTTTGCATTAGTTCATTACAGGAAGTTTCAAAGTTCAAATAGAGGCCAATCGCAGCACCGGGATCATTTTCCTTTTTAAAGCTAAAGCAGCGAAGGAAAGAATTCTCTCAACGAATAAAATGCATCCTGTTGACACCTGAACACTTCACTCTGGTATCCATCGATAAGTCATCAATGACTTATGGGGAAATCTTTTAAAGGAGGAAAGCACAACTTTTACTTGAAACCGCCCTTTCTGCTGACGACATCATGCAGTCAATGCTTCAAAAGATTATTGTTTTGCTGAAAAACAAAGTGACATAGGAGCAACAGCTAACTTTTTTCTTTTTATTGGAGGAGAATTCAGTTTTGAACTTGCAAATATTAGAGAGCCTCTCACTAAGGAGGAAATCAGAAATGCCATTGATCTGGCCTTTCGGTTCCTCTGAGAAGATAATTTGTCAAACAAAGGTTACGAACCAGATGAGAACTACAATCTGCCCTATCATGTGATGCCAGCTAAAGAGAAAGTCCCCGGGGCTGAATGTTACTTCACTGAACTATTCGCTCTTGGCCAGATTGCTGTGTGCCCAGGTAACACTGCCATTTGTCGCTGTCATCAGCTGCTACTGTAGCTTCCCTCGTGAAGAATAAGAGGAAAATAGTGCATAGATGGGTCAATTAATGGTAGCTGTTGTCAGTGGTTAATAGTTGTGAACTCTGCAGCAGCATCGTGTGTGACAGAGGAGTCTTCATCAGTGCCTTTAAGATGAACTCAGTAGATTAGAGCATCATCAGGACAGTAATCTTATGTCACAAAATGGCGCATCTTAAAGTTTGAGCTTGCTCTGTATAAATGCACTCAAGTAGAGAACAGATAAGCAGTAAAAAGATACTGAGTATCTAATGAGGCACAGTGAGGTTGTTTTGCGGGATCGTATAGATTTCCAAAACCATTAGGTCCTTATTTAAATTTACACAAAGAAACTAGATGCTGCCCAGAAACCATCAGTATTTTGGCCTGGCCACCAGCAACCAGCCAGCTGGAAACTAACACATTTCAATATGTGCACTCGACTTTGTATCTGTCTTTATGGTTGGATTGAATACATCTATATACCTGATGGTCTACTGATGCCCAATTATATATGGTGTTTATATAGAAGCTGTGGCCCCAGGACACTATTTAATGAACATATCACAAATAAGCCTAACGTGTGTTCACAGCAACCCACAGCGGAGGTCTGCCTTTTTACTTTAAAGAGTCAGTGTGAGGAAAAGCAGCTTGTTTTGTCGCTGGATGGTGGTGGTCCATGTGACCGACTCCTTCTCTTCCATCTCTCAGGTTTGATGTGGATCAATTTGGACCTGATCATTTCTGGCGGCCGTGGCTGCTCTTTAATTCAGCATGGCTGAGCGCTCTGTGATTAATGGCAAGTATTTAGCTGGGGGATGTGGTCAATAAGCTCACGCCGGTCTCACAAATACTGAGAACGTCCACCAGAGACGAGACTGCCTTAATCCATCAGGGCGACACCACCCAGAGGTTCCAGGGTTAACAGCAGCAGCAGCAGAGAGCAGGTGGAGAGGGCAGACCAAAAAAAAAGAAAAAAAAAAACTTTGGACCTTTTGTGAGCTTGGATTTAATTTGAGCAACCTTGCTGGAGAGCTGCAACATCAAGCTTTTGAAAAGCTTCCAATTATGTGCTTTTTCAGGGAAGCAGAGTGAGTCGAACAGAAAGGGGCAGAGAGTGCTCTGAATGCTTAGAGGGTGGAAAGTGTACATCAACATTTGAGTACTCAAGGGAAATGCAATCCTCAAGGAAGAAAGGCGAGATAAATGCCTCAGTCCAGACAGATCAGCTCACATCTGATCTCTGTGATTGAGCCCACCAGAGAACGACTAATGACTTTAAGTGGTGAGCTTATGAATCATATAAGAATGCAAGCATTATTACAGAAATGTACTGATACCCTTATCCATCATCCATTTGCTCTTTGACTTTCTTCCGTCCCTTCACACACTGTCTTCTGCAGGCCTCATAATTAAATGCCAGCTTCTTCAGGAATATGAGCTTGGATTTAATTTGAACAACCTTGCTGGGGAGCTGCAACATCAAGCTTCGGAAAAGCTTGAAACTCGTGTTTGGCGATTTCAATGAGGAAAAGAATGTGATTTCTACCTTAAATATGTGCAATAGCTTAACCCCCAATTAGAGAATACAGCAGCAGAATCCTATAATATCAACTGAACTGCGTGTCAAAATCGGAATCAAAAACGGACTGGCAATATGTGGGCTTAGTATGCTCATCTCTGCGATCAGGAGTAAACAACTACACGCAGCAGATTTGGGAGCCATAGTATGATATCTTTAACACGGCGCGAAAGCTGCGTGTGTTTCCCGTAAAGTGTCCATGTAGAGCTGAATGTAACAATACTGACCTCCAGTGTGAGCGATAAGAGGACGGAGCAGTGCGCGTTGTCCTTGGTGCGGGACTTCACGCCTGCCAGTTTGCGTTTTGGCAGCAATCTGTGCCCCTCCGTGCATGCCTCTGCTCTCTCTCTCTCTCTCTCTGCAAAAGAAGTTTTAAGGTCTATATTCAAAAGAGAGACAGAGAGAGAGATTGTAAAATAGGGGAAGGAATATTTCTGTTGATCAGCTGTCAATGGGTGCAGACGCTCCATACGCATTTGCTGTTTTAATTGGGTGTGCATCCTGTAAAAGTTTCTACCGTTCGCCCCGTCATTCACTCCCTGTGTTTCCATCCTTCAGGGTGGAGCAGGTCTTTGTTTGACCCTTTTTTTTCTTTTCTTCGTATTTTTTTTTTCTTTCGCAAAGGACACGTGGTTGTTACAAACCTCTCTCAGGACTCAGCAGGGAGGCGGAGGTGGAGAGATGCGGGCGCAGTCGGGATGGGAGAGGACGCTGTGAGGAGGCTGCCGCGTTTTATCCATGGACATTTGGCTGCTGAGCCGCACTCATGTTTTGGCGAAAGGATTCTTAAAAATACTCGAATCCTGGACTATTTTCCTGTCTTTTTTTTTTTTTTACAGGAGACTCACGCGCAGGATGGGGACGATTCCAGGAGGGGAGAGGAGAATAAAATCTGATGTAGGTAGATTTATTATGCGTGGAAATATGCGCTCAAGTCTCAATGAGGTTTTCTCTCGAACATTTACTTTTTTTAAAGTCACACACTGAGCAAAAGATGGATTACTTCAATTCTTCTATCCTAGAAAATGATACAGAGGTGGGAAATATCTCCTCTAATTCCACATCTGAACAGCCGTACACCCAGCTCGCAATCTGGGGTCTGGCTGGACTGGTCAGCTTTCTCATTTTGTTTACAATAGTCGGTAATGTTCTGGTTGTTATCGCAGTCCTAACCAGCAGAGCTCTCAAACCACCCCAGAACCTCTTCTTGGTCTCTTTGGCCAGCGCAGACATACTGGTAGCCACTCTGGTCATGCCCTTCTCTCTGGCAAATGAACTTATGGGCTACTGGTTTTTTGGCAAAATTTGGTGTGACATCTACCTGGCTCTGGATGTTTTGTTTTGCACCTCTTCCATCGTTCACCTTTGTGCCATCAGTCTGGACAGATACTGGTCGGTGACACAGGCTGTCGAGTACAACTTAAAGAGAACGCCTAAACGAGTTAAAGGTATGATCATAGTGGTGTGGTTGATCTCAGCTGTAATCTCCTTCCCGCCACTGATTTCGATGGACAGGAGCAGCAATGAAAGGAAACCTGTGTGTCAGCTGAACGACGTGACCTGGTACATTCTCTACTCTAGCATTGGATCCTTCTTTGCCCCGTGTGTTATAATGATCTTGGTCTACATTCGAATCTATCAAGTGGCAAAAACCAGGACCAGGACAATGTCGGAAAAGAAGAGGAGTGTGGATTCCCCTCTGGAAAATGGGATGGACCAAGACGAGCCAGGCATGGGAGGGTCCATCAAGTCCACCCATGGAGGGAGCACGAAGGAGCGAGAACGTGAGAATGGACACTGCCAAGAGCAAACCGTCGGATCCCCTCAATCAAACGAGCCAAAACATCCATTAAATAACCATGAAGATGAGTTTGATGATAGCAGCTCATCAGATGAGAAACCAAAAAAGGGCATTGGTTCTTCCAAACAAAGCCAGAACAACAGAAAAGACAAAAAGTCCAGCAGGAAGAGCAGCTCTGCCTCCAAATACTCCAGCAGGAAGTCGCGTTCCAGCTCAAAGTCCTTGGAGCTGTTCTCCTCCCGTCGGAAACGGCGGAGCACCGTCAACCGAAAGAAAATCTCTGCCGCCCGGGAGAAGCGCTTCACATTTGTCCTCGCTGTGGTCATGGGCGTTTTTGTCGTGTGCTGGTTCCCTTTCTTCTTCTCCTACAGCCTGTATGGAATCTGCCGCAATCCATGCAAGATCCCAGATGTGCTGTTTAAGTTCTTCTTCTGGATCGGCTACTGTAACAGCTCCCTCAACCCGGTCATCTATACCATCTTCAATCAGGACTTTCGCAGAGCCTTCCAGAAGATTCTCTGTAACTCATGGAAACGCTCTTTTTGAGCAAGTCCTGGGGGTTTTATTAAGTGGACATAAAGTCAAATGTCCCCGTGTCGTTTGACTGATGAAGCCTGATGTGCTTTCACTCACTCGCTTTCAAGGATCTGACATCTGGGACATCAGCAGAAAGGGAATAAGATGAAGGGAATAAACAAATGAGACTGGCATCTTATGCCTCTCAGACTGATCTGATTTAAGCTTGAGCTGCTTTCCTCCAATGGTTTTGTCTCTCTTGTATTGAAATAATCAGACTCTTTCCAGGCTCTGTGATGCATGCCTGCCACAGTGGCTCCCTTTGGATGAACATGACAGCAGACGAGGAGTTAACAGAGAAGCTCAGTTTATAAACTCACAACACTATAAATGAGTACAATGCGAAGGCCTTGACAATCTTTCTGAGACTGTTGGTTGTGACATTACTATCTTTTTCTCTGTCTGTTTACTCGTTTTTTTCTTGACCTTACTGTTACATCACACTCTCAACATGGAGACCATTGGGACAAAGGGGCTCTTTGCTTACTGTATAAGTAGCAAAACTGTTTCACCAAAAAAAGGTCTTGAACTGATGAACAAAAGTTACCTTCTGTGTTTATCATCGTGTGTGAAATGAACCTAGCCACCAGAACATGGCACATGATGAACCTGGCAATGCTTATTTTTTCCCTTCATGCCTTTGCACCTTATTTCTCTTTGAGAATAGCTTGAATATGGAGTTACTGTAGAGGTAGATGGACACTCACTGAGGCATTATTGCGTGTTTTAAAAGAGAACACGAAGATAAAGTTTGCAACATACGGATGTCTGTTAAGATAAAGTGAGCTACATCTTACCTCCACCTCCTGTTTGTGGTTGTGTGTAGGGGTGTGTTTGTGTGTGTGTGTGTGTGAGATCGAGTGTATTTCCGCTCTTCTCACAGAAGTCAAACACGTTAATGTTCCTCTCTAATGATCGCTGCTCATATAAACATGTACAAACTTATATCGTGTACACAAATACATGAACAAGATTTAATCAGCTAAAATATCTATCTATCTAGCCAGAAGGGCTAATGTTATTTTCTTGTGTAAATAACTGAAAATGTACTTTACTGTTCCTGTGTAGTGCCTCATATTCACATGTTGATATGATGAAAATGTTTGTTTAATGAACAACGCTCTGACGTATTTCCTCTGTCTTTTTTCTAAAGGAACAAATGTTTATCTGCTTTGAGCACATGTGAAATTATCAAATAAATACATTTACTGCAGCTTTCCTCTGAAGGCATGTGCTAAATTATTTCATTGCATTGGCTCTATTCGTTTTAACTGCTGTACTACCTTGTGTGCTTACTCGTGAATTGGAGATTTAAATTTTTATATAGACTGTCTTCTGAGCTTGAATCAAACTATTCTGCAAAAGGAGTAACAAAATGTAGTTTGTGCTTCTTCAGATACCTTCAGCATGGATACAGCGAGTAATTTTATGTTAAAATTACTGTTGCTGATACGCAGAAAGGTAAATTGGGTTTAAGTCTGGACTTTGGGTCTTTCTAACACAAGAAAATGCATTGATCTAAATCGTTCTACTGCAGTTCTCCATGTTGGGTTATTTTCCTGCTGGAAGGTGAACCTCTGCCCCAGTTTCAAGTCTTGTGCAGCATCTTAACAAGTTTTCTTACAGGACTGCCTTTTATTATTAATCCATTTATTCTCCCATCGATTCTGACAAGCTTCCCTGCCACAGTAGCATTTTGAATGTTGGCCATAAAGTTCAGTCTTAGTCTTATCTGACCAGAGCACCTTTTTCCACAATTGATGTGTACCCTACATGGCCTGTCTGAAACTACAAAAGGAGACCATTTACTGCCGAATTTGCGTGACGGTTTTCTTCTTGAAACTCTTTAAAAAGGGCGTCTTTTTGCGGGGCACAGCTAACAGACGTCTGTAAACAAATTCTTCATCCTGAAGTGTAGGTTTATGCAGCTCCTGACATAAAATATGCAAATGTTTTGGGTTGTAATATGACAAAATGTATAAAAATTTCACAGGTAACTGCAAGACACTGTAACAGCCCAGTTTTTTCCAAATCATAAATATTAGACTTTTAAGGGTTAATATTTTATTTAAAGTAAATTATTTTCACATTTTGCAAGTTACTTCGGCCTTAAGCGCAACTGACTAATATTCTGATCTAAATAATTAAGAATTAATTCAAAATGTTTTGTGTATTTTGAATATAATGTAAAAGGAAGATTTTTGAGGGTTTTGGTAGGAATTCACCTTACTGTAAATAAATGTGAAGTGGAGTAAAACAAATTACTCTGTTATCGTTTCTGTAAATTCATAAAAACAATTAGATGATTGAAATGAAGTTATATTTAGTCAACTAACACTGGGTTACAACTACAAGTAGTACAATTGAGATTGCATTATATTTTAGTTGACAGACTTTGAATAAAACTAAATAAAAATATTTTAAGAGCTAACTGGAACCTAACTGGCAGGTTAAAGCTTTAGATTAAGCTTTTCATTTCAAAGAACAAATCTGGTGCTATTGTTATTTGTGGCGCTTACTTGGTGATGTTTCAGTGGCAATATTGTGAAGAACGTCATGATTTTTTTAAAATAGAAACAAGTGACATAATCTCTGCTGAGAGTAAAGTATGTGGCTCATCACAGCTGTGACTCCATTCCAGTTTGGCCACAGTGACAAAAAATATGTTTGTCACATACTCCATTTAAATTCATAAGAATAAACGTTTACTGAAATCTCTCATGGAAGTGTTTGGAAGCCATTTACGATCATTTGTTTTACTTTGAGCTATAGATAGAATAGAATAATTTTCAAACCTGAATATTTAGGAAAATGTTATGCTTCTCTTATTTGGCAAAAATTAAGTTCCTTCACAAGCAATTAACTTATTCCAACAATATCTTTTCTAGAAAAAAAGTAACTAAGATCATATCAGGTAACACACACAGAAATGAAAAGTGCTGTGGTTATTACAGGGTGTTAGAGACTGGGACTATGTGGGTGTAGTGATTTTCGGCAGTCAGATTGGCTGTCAACCTCACCGTGACAACAAAATTCAATAAAGTCCCACAATTCTGGAGTTGCTTGGAGGTTTATATTTAAGCTCATGACAGAACCACCTGAGCGGCATCTCCCTTTATTTGTCTTATCTAAGCTGATTGTTGACTGGCTCTCCTGGCTCAGATACAATTGTGCCATGCATCGGAAAGAGAATATCCATCCTCCCAAAAGCGGTCAAAATATTCTTTTATGCAAGTCTGTATAGAGTTATTTAGAACATAAAGGCGGAAAAGAGGAAGGAAACATCCTGGATCTGCACTGTTTAACATTTCCCTTTAGAGCGTCTACGGCTACGCAGAAATCACAGATTGTATCTGTTCTGTTCACACAAACAAAAATGTTACATTTTGTCTTTTTTCCACCCACTCAGGGCTTCTGTATAGTTATTTCATAGTTTTGGCAACCGTGGCAAAAAGTATTCTTATTATTAAGAAAAACAAGGTGAAATTTTGACCCTTCTTCAGTGATCATGCTAATCAAAGCAAGGTGATTTTACAGTTCGTTATGAATCAACATGTTTATGTTTGTGTACGAGAATTTATAAAGATTTTTTTATATATATAAATGTGTGCTTATTCTTTTGTTAAATGATGGCCTCAGGTAGTGAGATGGCCGTGTTAAAGTGTCCTTGTGGAACTGTTCATAAAATATTTACATTTAATGTTGAGAATTATGATGTCAAAATAAGCGCACCAATATATGTGGTGGTACAGATCAATTTAACAAGTATTGGAAAAGATCTGTTAGATCAATAAAATCTATATTACAGTCAATGAAATTTCACTATTAAAGTCTGGCATTTAGGAAGAAGGACGCTGAATATACAATATCCTTCAATTGAATTTGGCTTAAAAATACTTAATCAATCCTAACTGTTTACGTTCCTCAAGGAGTCTATAAATGCCATTGGCTGAGGGCAGGAAGGATCTCCTTCAGCGATCTGCTGTAAAGCGTGATGTGTGATGTCAGGGTAGCAGGTCTTCAGCTCTGGAGGATTGACAGATTAGCTTTATTTGTGCTGGAACAAGGCAAGATGTCTTCCACAACTCTGGAATATTAGCCTGGGTTAATCAAAGGTTAAAGAGATGTTGCAGAATCTGACACAGCTGGTTCTCACAGGCCATCTGGAAGTGCAGCCTTGTTCTGGTTCCGCCTCCCTAGCTGCCTCGTCACCTGACTGCTGAGGAGATGAAAGGGGCACCCTCACATGTTGGTGTGGTTGGAAGCAACTTATAGCTGTTTGTGTGTATTTCTGACCAGTTCACTCATCGCTCGGGGAACTGAAAGCAAAAATGGAAGAGTTTTCTCTTGTTTAATTAAAATTTAAAAGCACAATTAATTGCAATAAGTCTCTGCTTACCCCATCTGCTCCAATCAGAGCATGTGTGAGTGATTGATGGCATGTGGATTCTTAGCCATCACCCCCAAAACGCTAACATGTTAGTCAGTGGGTCATTGAGGACGCCGGTGTCCTCATGGACAGTGGTATAAGCACATGTAATATTAGCAGTAAATTTATATATATATATTTTTTATCTATTTACCTATTATTCTTTTAGACCAGAAGAACCGAATTATAAGAACATTATAAAAGAGGCTGTGTCAAAAGAGCCAGAGAAATTTCTGCAACTGGGCCAAGACATCCTTTTCAGCACATACGGTACCATATTTATCATTTCCCAATGTATAGATCTTACTTTACACTGAGTTTTTTTCCACATACACACTTTCTATATCTTGTCTTCTTTAGCTCATGGGTTCAACCGTCTCAACATTGTGTTGGGATCCATTCTTTATTTGATCAATCCAAGTGTCAGACTTTTAGTTATAAATTTGCTCTGCGCATCCACAAGCCTCTGTGCGATCAGAAACTACACTCCAAGTTATTTTCTGTTTGAGAAAAGATGTGGTTGAGTTAAAGTCAAAACTGTTTTAAACGCCAATGTGATGAAGGGACAAATATCTGGCATTTGGCACCGAAATGAAGAAATATTATCACAAAAAGTCAATAAGTTAATAACTAGGCAAATTGATAGTACAGGTTCAAAAAGTCTGAAGCCATCTCCATAAATCCTTCCATAAACATTTCAGATTATTTGACTGCTTCTCTAAGCCACTTTCCTGCTGACACAGCAAAAACTGCAACATTGATAGCAAAATCTATTCTTTCGGGCCTTGAACGTTACACTAGCAAGCTTTGAGGGGATCAATGGATAAGCAATGGGCAGGCATGGAGAGAATGATTAGTTATGTACTACCTTGCTTGGATCCGCAACAATCCTTCCATCTTCCAGGTAAATTCACATTTACTCATTCATTTAATGCAAGGGTTTGTGGTGACAGCATGTTCCAGAATTAGGTAAGTTTGGGGAGCCTTTGTGATTGAGAGCGGTTCTCCAACCTCGTGGTAAATGGAAAAACAACTGAAACAGTTCAACAAGTCTGTAAAACCTCTGCTTGTCAAAAGGATAGAGTTTGCATGAAAGAGTAGGATATTCTCTTTAATTAGACAGTAAATATCCATCTTCAAGTAATTCTGAATGCTCTGCTTGGTATGACATAATATGCTGTTAAAACTGTTGCATATCTGCAGAATGCATGTTCAGATAATGGGATGGACAATGTGAAGGTCCATTGCTTTTATGGAACCATACAGAATCATGTACTTTTGGTAATACGGTGCAATATAAATAAAGACAATTTTTACTCTATTTGCAGTGCTATAAACCGTTTTGAGGAGGCATAGAGGATCAGTAACTATTATGTAGTACTATACTTGATATTTGCAAAAGTATTTGAACATCTTCAAAAGGTTAACCTTTTCTAATAGAAATAGGAACCATCCAAATATTAGTTTTCAACTAGGATGTCAATGTTTTTCACGGCTCATTGCACAGCGAACTCTGAACTTTGAAAGGAGTTCTTGACACTCATTAGATAAATGGCTTGCTAAACTTGACTAGTTCTTAGATGAAGGCTCTGCTATTACATACCATACATTTCATATTTTAACTCTGGAAGGAGACTCTGCCCAATAATATTTTTACAGAAGCAGGACATGTACTTATATATAAATCCTAAAATGTCACATGTTCAGGTCCTATAATGCTCTGTCTTTCCCTTAAATCAAGTTTTTTTCGAAGTTTAACTTTGCTGTAAAACCCAACTGTTAGTCATTATGTCCTAGCGTTGGAGCTGTATGTTTGTCTTTCATTTAGTAGTGTATTTTTTTCTGGTTTTCAATCAACCATTTATTTGTGCACATCAACAGTGTGTCTTGAAGTACGTGTCATCTCCTTTCAAAACGAGTTTGTCTCTGCGTCAAGGCTAACATGACAGAACCAATTATGTGTCTGACAGTTTGCTCATTAGTTTTCAAACTTATACGCCTGTTGATGCTTCGATTGTATAGAAAGATGGACAAAGCTGCTAAGAGCTGAATACAATTTTCTCAGTTGTTTGTTCATGTAAACTTTTCTTTGTCACACACAACCAGCATTGTCAACGAAGATATGGCCAAGTTCTCTTTCGGGAACATTTGAAGCGTTTATCATTTTTTGAGGTGCGTTCAAAGGCAGGTCACTAACAGTACTGATTTAGATCAAATCTGAGCTGTGTTCCTCAAGCTTTTACTGCATTAATTTTCTGACATTCAATACACCATGTAAAACTTTTCATGCATGCATGAGAAAGCCTAAATACATTCACATACAAATAGGACACAGTGCTGCATGATTTAACACTTTAAGGTTTTGCTAATAGCAAGCACAGAACAAGTAAGAAGTTTTATGCATTTATGCAAAAGGTCATCTTCACTTTACTGCTCTGCTTCTTCTTTGGTCTCCTTTTGACTCTAGTTCAGTCATAAATCATCCTCTTTTAATCACAGTGTGACCAGAGTCCCTGCATTTCCTTTCCTGGTTAATGGGAGATTATTAGACAAAGATGTATCACAGTCGTGTATGTTGAGTCAAGGTTGATTGGTAAGAAGTTAACATTACACTCTTACTTTAGTTTGAGTGTAATGTTTAGTTTGTTTGACAAAGGCACTGTCCATTGGTTCCTTTAAAAAAAAAAGAAAGAGTTGGAATCAGTCCAAGGTCAGCTCCATAAATTCACTTTCTTCTGTTCGTTTTTGTTAATTGGTGGACAGTGATGGACTGCGATCAATACACCACCCTGGCATTTCCAACAGACTGCCCCTTATTTCAGATCCAACAACAGCTCAACCAAAATGTTAACATAAAAGGCTTGAGGATAAAAATGATAATAAAAAAACATTCAGACCGACTGGAATGCAGAGAAAATCTATGCAGGAAAGCCTCTCATCAGTCTGAGTCAGTGTAAGCTGCCTTCAACCAGATCTGCAACACAGTGGGATTACAACATGACACCGTTTTTAAAAAGGCACATTCGCCATGAACAATACAGAATAAAAGACAACAAAATATCTGACTTTCTTTTTCTTATATGGCAAACTTGACTTTTCTTACATGAGTTTCATGCTAACATCAAATACCTTTTAAATGTAAAATTACCTTTTGTAACTATACTTAACTCTCTGTTTTAGCAAAACGTAAGTACTAACCTTAATTTGGTAGATAATGCAGAGAAAGATCTGTTTGATTACAAAAGGTCAACAGGTATACATGTAGATAGGAGCCAGCAGCAGGGCAAAAATCAATTCTTTAATCAATCTCTGTTCACTTTTTTTAAAGGATTTCTGTTCCCATCTTAGCATTCCAGCAGGCATAAGTAGAGGAGAAAGGGACTGCATCCCACCATCTATGATCAGTCTCGCACTCGTCACACTCTCTCAGCTCCTGTATTTCACCTGGTTTAAGCTCTCCAGCAGCATCAATCTATCCATTCTCCTCCGTCTGACAGAGGCCATCCATTCTCTGAAGCAGCTTTGGCACCACTTGCGTCAGTGAGTAGAAGCTCAACAAGAGGAGAGCACAGACCCTCCCAACACTCCACAGCCTGACGTAAATACACCTTGTGGCTTTGTTCTTAGTCACAGCTTATTAGTTTTGATCTGACGAACATTCTCAAAAACCTTTTATAGTGTTGTTCCAAGATGAATCAGTCCTTCTTGGGCCATTGTGTATTATTCAAGTTGTGTTTGAGTATTATTTTGATTTCCTATCTGTGGGTGGGATGCTGCAGTTAGATGGTGAAATCTGATTGTTTTATCCCATATGGACTATGCAACCTTTTCCTGCTCTTTATTCTAAAACAACTCACTTAAATGCAATTGTCAGTAAATGACTCAATACGGCACAAAGCAAAGAGTAATTCTATCATAAAATTATCTTGTTTTTCAGCTTTAACACCTGAAATAGACCTTCCCATCTTCCACTGAGGTCAAACCATCTTTGATATACAATCTCTCGTCACCGTATTAGCTATTCTTGGTCAATTGTATAGCTGACAAATTCACTATTTGTTGATAACAAATAGTGAATCAGCTTCAGCTGGCAGAAACTTTGTGTGTCTAGGCATCTAACAGTAATGAATATGAAGTTCAAACCCGAGCACCAGAATTGGGAATAAAAGGGATTTAATCCCAGCGTTACAGGCTCATTGGGGGTTTCAGAAAGTCAATCCATTGATATTTTTGTGCACAACAGTTTCCTGGGCTTGCAGAGAATGATTTAAAAGCAAAATATGACAGATTGGAACAATATTGCCTGACCTGACGAGTCTCAAATTCAGTAGCAACACTGATATGGTAGTGTCAAATGTTGGCATTAACAACATGAAAGCATGGACCTATCCTGCCTTGTATCAACATTTCAGGCAGGTGCTGTTGATGAATCAATGTCATCAGCCTTCAGAGAGACTACAAAAGGCCAAACATAACACTGACCTGGCAAAGCGAAATTACCTCCTATCTAATTGTTTGGTTTAGCTCTTAGTGCTAAGAAAGTCGTGTCATGACTCCACAAGGACTCTGGAGGTTTATCGTAAGATCTATTAGTAACAAATCCATTAAGTCCAATTTTATAAGGTGGGGCTTCATAAATCAGACTTATTGGTCTTGCAAGAGCTACAGTTCTAGAAATCCTCTAACCCAGGCATCTAGCCAACACAATTTGCCCCCTGTTAAAAGTCTATAAAATATTACTGCCTCAGCATTTTCTTCTCTTTCTAACACATTTAGTTTGGAGACAAAATGTTTGTTTGCTCACAAACCCTTCTAACAGATACTATGATTAAAGGAGTATCAGTGTTACTCACTTAATTTGTCGTGACACTTGTTCAAAAGATTCTTGGTATGCCCCAAAGTCACCTGTAAGGCATTCACACCGACAGCTTAGACTTCAGCCTACTCTTTTTGACTGGAAGGAGCAACATCTCAAAATCCCTCAGGATCCCTGCAGGTGAGCTTACCCAGTTGTTAAGGCAACTCAACTCTGTTGTTTCTGAGCTAGTCATGAGAAATCCGTTTTCCACCAAGTTCAGCCCTGAGGCCTCCTGCAAGCCATCCTCAGCAGATGCTCTGACCACTTGAACTGGCTCCCCTTCATGCGGAGGAGCAGCTGCTTTACTCTAATCCCACCGGAACATCAGAGCTTTTCAACTCCTACACATGAGCCCAGACCTCCTGCTGAGGGACAGCCTGTTAATCTGAATGAATCTCAAGTTCAACTTTTTGGAAACTCAGTTAACACAAAGTTTCTAATGACAATGCCAAGACAAATGCCACATCAACTACAAAGCCTCTGTACTGGCTTCCTGTGTGTAGATTTGATACCGAGGATCTCTTACTGTTTCGTTGTACCAAATCTTTAAATTTATTTTGGAATTTAACCTATGAAGAGATGACTTTCACTTTTTCTGGAGCACGTACAACAACCTTCTAAAAGAAACCAAAGGCTATTTTCAAAAGCAAACTTAAGATCTACTTTTTAAGTTTGCACATTAAGAAAACCAGCTTCAAGAGTTTTACTTGGATTTAGTCTGTTTAGGAACATTTGGCCTGTTATTAGTAATTTTAGTCTATTCCAACAGAATTTTAATTGTTTTGTGGAATAAGGTATTCTCTGATATTTTCAAGTGTTTATCCCCAGTATTTCCTATTAAATGACCTTTAACAGGACATGTTATTCTTGCACCATAATACCAATTTTGAAATTCAAAATATATATTTTTTTGCTGTGGTCATTTCTCATGTAAGTACTTACATAAGTAAATACTTACTTTTTTTTGACTGTCAGTTTTTCATGTCAGCATGTTGAGATTATTTTCAATTTATCTTAGGCAGGACTAAGATAAATTGAACTAGGACAAAACTTAGTATTTTTTGCTGGAAATGCAGGGGTCTGTTTTTTATGGAGCTTTTATAGGTTTTATTGACTGCTTTATTTTCTTGCTTTTCTTTCATCTTTTCTTGTCTTGCTTTGAGCACTTGGTGCCACTTTCAGCCTTTCAGAAAAGCACAGTTCAAATAAGTAAGAAGACCTGAATCAAATAAAAGGAATACTACCCAAGACTGTGAGAGATGGTTACTATCAACATTTATAGATGTTTGCAAACCCAGGTTACAACAGGAACATGGCCAGTTTTCACATTCCTGGAATGGATGAGCCATTTTGCCAACTCTTGTTATTATTGAGCTACATTAAGGCAGAGATGTGCAGTAAAAGTTTCTCGACTACAATAAAAGTTGATGATTATGAGTTTTTTTTTAGACAACACAAGTCAAAATCCAGAATCCGTTGACTTACAGAGAAATCAGCAGAAAAAGGGACACATTAAACAGAGAGACAACAGCATTTACCGGCTACCCAGACTGAATATTTACTTTGGATCCAGGATTACTTTGAAGATGCAAGTTCAACCCTTAACTTGCATCTTCACTTCTCTTCAAAAGAGGACATTTTGGACAATCAGTCCCAGGTTTGTTAACTTTGCCACATGATGATATTGAAACACTCCTCTAACTCCTATAAAACTGAAGCTGGATTAACGCACAGCTTTCTGGGATAAGTAGTTTTTTTATACTAACTAAAGTTGGAAAACAAAATCTGAGCTGTTGTTCCGTTTCAGTTTTCAAAGAGCTCAGAGCAAAAAGGTTTTATATGTAGGAGGCTGCAGTCAAATGTTTGCTTGTTTTATTTTCAGTCTTTCTCTACCAGCACACCGTAGGTCTCTTTGAATATCAAAGCAACAGAAATCAGAGCCTTCAGCTATCAGGTTACTCTCTTGTGGAAATATCTCCCAGTTTAGGTTCAGTAAGTGAGCACCATCTCTACCTTTAGTATCGAGTTAAAAACTTTACTTTCTGAAACTTTTTCTTCTGCTAGGAGCTGGCTGACGCATTTTCTATTTCACTGCTGTTGACTGATGTAGCTTCTGGGGCACATCCAGTGACTCACCAAGCAACTTCCTTTTACCCTCTAGTGCCCCTCTCTCTTTATGCATTTGTGAGCCATTATACCAAGCCACTACTTTGTTTCTCCTATCCACAGTTTTGCTTCTCTTTCCCTGCAGGTATCTGGCCACGGAAAAATATTTTCTGATCCACAGTTATTGGCCAACAGCAAATACACAGCAATTGCTTGTTTGTTTGTTTATGGTGTTTCTTACAGAACATTTCCTTTTGTCTCTCGCTGTTCTACCCCTGCTAACTGATTGAGGCAGATGGCTATTCTCACCAAGTCTGGTACTGTCAAATCTTCCCTCTGCCAAGTCGGTTTTCTTGGATTATATATGTATTTTTTGTTCATCTTCCTTCATGTAGAATATTTTTGCTACGTGAAAAGCTAAAATATTCTACGTACTCTACACCAGGGGTATTGACGTCTAGTCCTCAAGGACAACAGTTCTGCAGCTTTTTTGTTCTCACTGTCCTGCTGATGGTCTGCTTAGTGATCAGCTAACAGAAAGTTGTAATCTGTTTGTTTCAATGTAGAACAGATGAAGCGAGACTTTATCCACCAGGATGGATGCATGAAGCTGTCCTGCATGCATGTTATCACCAGTTGCAAATAGTCACAATGAAAAAATTGAGACTGCAGAATATACAGGAAAAAAAGTAAAGGTCTTTCTAACTTGTTTCTTACAATCTGTCCATATATATCGACTCACTTGAACTGAGTTAGAAAGATAGGAGAAAATATAAAAGGAAGCTTTTGAAGAAATCCACTGATATGTGACGTCAAAGAAGGCAAACCAGTAAACTAGCTACATGATACACTCACACTAATGTCCGTTTTATTTTATTAGTGTGAATGTTATAGGCATTCAACTTTTATAGTATTCAGCTTGCTCTCCTAATGCCGGCTATTATCTCTTGGTATTCATAACCTTCATACTTTTTATAATATTGAGCTTTTTAAGAATTTTTCACCCTATGGGGGAAACCGCTCCATCCTGTGGCAAAATTGAGAATTACAATATAAAATGTCGTCTTTCACAGTGGATGTTTTAGGTCCTGCCTATTAATGTCAATCAGTCATCCAGTTTCAGGGCTGTCATGGAGGACACAAGGCAGTGGCTATTTGAAGTTGGGCAGTTTAACAGCTTTTATGCTATTTAACACCTGGGAATAATTCAAGCTTTTGACATTGCTTTTTTCGTGCTGCATGTAACATGTTTTTCGTGCTAAACGATATCTCAAACAAATGTTGATATCTCAGAAATCATAAAAGGTACGGATTTCATTCACCCACCGTTTTTATGAGAAGGAATAGGGGAACGTTTCTGTCCTTTTCAAATTTTAGGTTTTACATTAGTTTTTTTTTTTTTTTTTTTTTTTTACATTGCATGGAATATATTACTGTAACCCAGCATGCTAGTGGTATCCTATTTGCTATCATTAGTATTTTAGCTAGTTTTTGCTCTTTAGTTAATTTTGGCTTTTACCTGGGTTTCTCACACTGCATGGACTATTTTTTACCTTTCTGCAAGTCTTCAGCAGTTGGCTTCAGGCGCTTTTGCCATTTTCACCAAAAGCATTGAGCATTGAGCATTCACGCTTGCATTTTCATAGGAAATGCACACTTTCTAATTTAGTTTAATACCAAAACAATAAAATATTGTTTGGCTTTGACTGAACACTAGTCATCCCTTGTCATTGCTCAGTCATTTAATCCTCTTTGCCTTGTTAGCTTCTGAGCGTCAACAAAGCGGGTCATGATGAAGCAATCTCTGTTTATTAGTCTGTTAATCTGCCTAATTAATGTGACTCTTGGGTAAACAGCTACATGCAGTCATGAATGTGGCAGACTGCTGGAGTGACTTCATACACAGTAACAGAAGTGGAAATCTGCATTTGTGGACAAAAGCACAATAACATGAACACATTTCAAATCTCATTCCAAGTTTCTTTCTTGAATGTTTTGTAAAAGTCATTATATAAAGACTAGAAACACACAAAGTTATGCACTTGTGGTCTGATTTATTAATGACTGGCCTTCCTACCTTGGTAGGAAACTAAAAATATTATCTGTCCTTAGATCAATAAATGCCTCTAGCCCAACTGCTAAAAGCTAATGCTCAGGACAACACTTATCAGAGTCAAAGGCTTCATTGTGGGAGAAAAACTCAACTATTTCTACTATGACTGAGGTGTTTAAGTCAGACTAAGCACAAAGGGTTAGGGTTATTTCAGTTTCAACAGGAAGAGGAGGAGTTTCACTGTGTGAAAATGTAATGACGTGTTATGAAGAGGGGACATTAATAAGGGAAGGATCTCAGTTTAAATGTGTTTCTCACCATTTTTTAACTGTTCTTTTTCTTTAAATCCACTAAGTTTTATAAACTGTCCTCCTTAACCAACCAGTGGACAGTGGATGATCTTCAAAATATCTACAACTAAATTTTGCCAAGACAGAAGCCTTAAGAGCCTTGCATGGTTGAGTCAACATACCAAAATCAGTTGTATTTAAATAGCTGCTGCTTTAGGTTAAAGAAAATGAGTTCATTTTTTGCACTTGTTCATATATATATATATATATATATATATACATAGTGTGTCTATTATTCAATTTGAACATCAGGGCTCATGCAACATCCAGATCTTTGAACCTGGACATTAATTAACCTATATCTTTTTTTAATTATTTTTTATTTATTTATTTGATTTAATAATGGGGGTCCATCTGAAAATATTGTATGAGTTTATGGGGTAGGAGTTCATAAGTTTCTTGCTTCTTCCTACTCCTTTTTGAGCATATTAAGGTTATTGTGGTACAAAAAAATAGGACTTTTACATTCCTTGTTCATGTGTTCATGATACTTATATCATGTTTGAAATAAATAAATACATTTGAAAAAAAAAAACACCTTCATACCAAGGGCAATGAGAAAGAAGAGGGGCGTAACAAGATGGATGATGTACGTTTTTCTTTCAAAACACATATTTATTAAGGCGTGATCTCCATAAGCTTTTCATCTCCAGAACAAAATATAGTGAAAATGTAGCTGCTGTGCATAAGGGTGGAACAGGCTACAAACTCCCATCACAGATTGTTTACGTATTTGTTAGAGTAAGGGCTATTGTTGAAGTCTCCTGGATCAGTGAGAAAGAGGAGAAATTCTTCATCACTCTCATCTGATAATCAAGGATAATGTCTCTCTCATATTGTGTAATGTCATAGTATGTGAACCACTAAAAGAAGGCCCTGAATCACAATAACATACTTGAATTTGTTACAATAAAAATATTTATTCCCCAGGGTAGTTTTCTTACAGGACATGTTTTAATATGTTTGATAAGGATTTCAGATCAAAATCATATGTCGTAAGGGTTCATGTTGTAAAATGGTTAAAATAGGCATCCAGAGAAGAGAAACTGTTCAATTATGCAGACAAACATTATTTGAAAACCAGAAAACAAGTGTGAAAAGAACATGAGATTCAATAAAGACAGATGCACAACGGAGCTAAACTAGAGGCTACAGATGATAGGCAACAGGAAACTAGTGAGAAGTTCAGAAAGTGACAACTAATGAGTTAATTGACATGAGATCCAGGTGTTACTAATTATCACAGAAAGAGAAGCATGTAACTAACAAAACACACAAGATTACAATAATTTCACATAGTACTTTTTTGTGTGTGTACTTTCTAAGAGCACAAAAATCAAGACAAAGAAATTAACTGTATTATGCAATATTATTTGTTCATTATTGAATAATAAACAATAATAAAGTAATCAAAACAAAAATCTCATCTATGGTCAGAAGCACCATTATCTATGGTGTATAATCTATGGAGGGAGAACAAAAAGTTACTGGAAAGATGTCACAGCTAAAAAGAACGTCAATGGGAGCAATAACCAAAGATAACTCACTACTGGAGAGAGAGAGATTGAAGCAGAGAGAGGAAAAGTAGTAATTTTGTGTTCCAGCAGCCTGAGCCTATAGCAGAATGACAATTGATAGCTCAGGATATCCTAAGCTGCTCTAATTACAGGATTTATCAAAAAGGAAAGTTTTAGGCCTTGTCTTAAACGTGGACGGAGTGTGTGCCACACGGACTAACAGTGGGAGCTGGCTCCATAGGAGAGAAGCATAATAACTAAAAAATCTGCCTCCCGTTACATTTTAATTCACATCACAACTCTGGCTGATGCATTTTAGAGAGAAAAACGATGTTCATCACAGCTTAATTGATGGTTTATGTAGTGGAGTGATTACTTTCTCACACTGGTTTTATATCCTACCCCTTCCAGGAAATAAAATCATCATTTAAAACATGTTTCAACCGGGCTTATTTTCCGATCTAAAACATTTAAGCATAGCAACAATTAAAACCAAAATCACTGCTCTGGGAAGAGATAGATCCTTTTTCCATCACATTGTCCTTAACCCTGATTTTTATGCCCATCTCTTTTTAAAACTGCAGTTTTGAAAAAACATTAATGTTGGAAATTAATTTCCCACAGTGATAACATCCTCCAGTTTCATACCCACTCTTTCTTTAGGTTTTCTGCAACATTTTGATGACAAATTTAGAAAAATGTGGCTACTGAGCAACAAGTAGCCCCCCCTGAGGAAGCATCGGCATACAGTCCCCACTGTGTTCCTGTTTATGATCCTGCAGTGAGTGATGCCTTCGCTGCCCTGCAGGATGGTGATGAGAATAACAATCCGCGCGTGATGGAACCCAGCTGTCTAACTAAATGTGTTGGTGATCCAGTAATCTGCTGCAAAGCTCACACTTCGCCAAGCATAATTGAGTTTGTTCACTCAAGGGAGCAGTGCTGTGTGATATTACAGCAATTTTAATTGTTCTGGAATATCAGTCGGTTTCTCTGTTTCAGTTGGTAGAAAGGACTGTAATTCCTCCGAGAGCTTAAGGTACAACATTGCAACATAAATTGAGAGAAAAACCTCTCGGGATTAAAATGCGACTCAACATTTGCACTTCATAAAACAGCTTGGAGGGTACTTATGTTCTTGCACTAGTTTAGGATTTTTCAATCATTGCTTTCAAACACATAGCAGGGAATTCAACCACAACTTTTTCTACTTTCAAATTGTACGTGGAAGACAAAGTAAGGTCTGTAAGGTCAAGAACTCACTGTACAAAAACCGTCTTGTCACTGGACCAGTGCTTCCCAGGTCCTGGTCTTCATCAAGGTCAACATAAAACACATTATCCTGCTGGCTGCCCTGTTCCAGGCTGGGGGCATTATTTCTTTCAGGTCCTTTGTCCATTCAAATAATGTCTTAGAGCTGCAGCAGCAGTGTTACACAACCTGCTAAATTAAATCCTTCATTTAAGCAGACTCTGCAGCAAACAGAAAGGAGCTATGACCAAAAAAGTATTGAGTAGATAAGGTAAAGAATAAAAATCTAGATAACAGAAAGAAGCAGGAGAAGTCTCACAGCGACAGGAAAAGTCTTGAAGTTTAAAAAGGAATAAAACCTGATGAGGTGTTTGAATGAAAAGGAAAGAAGATGTTATGCCATCATCTCACCATCACCTCCAGTTACTGCTTTTAATCTGTCAGTGCTGGACTTGAGGAGAATTTCCCTTGCTTCATTATTTCAGCTGAAAAGATGACAATCCTGTGACATGAGAAAACAGGATACATTCATACAGCAGACAAATACAGGCCAAATCCAATGTTTTCAGTTCTAATATTTTTGTCAAGAAAAACTCTGATTTGTACCACTTCCATATGTGATACTAAATTGGATAAGCTTTCAGAGGCTGTGTGGTGAACCGTACAAACACAAAGGCACCATCCCTCTGGGCTGGGCCACATGCTTCGTCCTCTGAGTTGGCTCACATGCAGCTCTCCCACCCCACTACATGTCAAGCTCACCAGGGGATGCTTTCAGTTTTTAAAAATCTAAACATCAATATGATAGAAATAAAACTCTTTCCATTTTAACACAATGGCTGGTACCGGTCTGTGACCTCGTATTTGGGAACCCCCTCTTTAAGTGTACTATTACGTAAAACACTTAAGTACAGCTCAGGTGCTTACACCTGAGCTGTACCTAAAATAGGAAAACATTTGTTAACTTTTGTTGATAAAAGTCAGATGAATGTAATTTTAATTTGGCTAAAATACTTTTTTTAGGTTTATTTCACTTAGCAAAATATTTATGTTTGCTTGTTGTACAGTTCATTAAGTTCTTTCAGTTCATTAGATTAGACGAACACTAGACTGAAAAAAAATGGTCAGTGAGTTCATTAGGTTGTAAGAAGGAATATTTTGGGGGGCATTGATGCAGACTTTGATGTTATTTTACTTGTTCTATCTAGGGAAATGTAATACACACCTTGTCTGTTCTGTTTATAGTGAACAAAGCTTCTCACAGTCTCCAAGACAACAGTGATCCAAGAATGAACAGAGACATGGACCTCTGTGGCCTGACAACCTGCCAACTGTGTTAACGTGGTATAATCTGCTGAAATACGCAAAAGACAAGAAATGAGCATGTCATTTCTCTCATGAACAGTATTCCACATTTTATGTGCATGGTCTGTAAATATGTAATATTTAACTAGTTGCATGCAAAAATCATTTATATAAATTAGGAGTATTTGAAAAATTGTTTGTTTTTCACTAGGAGGTAAATGTGTAGCCAATTTTTCCAATAATAAAATAAAGAGAACAGTGTGAACTAACACTATATTTCCTCACAGCAGTATATCTTTCACAACATGAGTTCTGTCGTACTGATCCTTTTCATAGACGGCCTCCTGCTGTATCTTAGATCTCTTCTTGATGACTTAACCCAATTATTTCTGGTTCAAAGAGGTCAAGAGTAATTTTAATTTTCCCCTGCTGAGCTTTACATGTGTTGCGATTAATAACCGTTATCTATTTGCTCTTACTTACCGACACTCTCCTGACAATCAATTAATGGCAGTAAAGTCTATTAATTAAGATTTTATGACTACAGCGAACGTTTTATGGAAAGATATGAGATAAAAATTACATTTCTCAGAATCTGGCATCTGCATTAATACTGCAATGTAGATATTCAAATTTCAGAGAAATTAAAAGACTCAAAGTTGTTCTCCATGATTTTTTTTTTCTTCTCAGTCCATGCGGGTCCTAACCTGGAGAAGGTGATATTTCTCCCTCAGTGTTGCCATGGCTGCACATGTTCATTAGCAGCGCCACTGTGCAGGTCACTTTTTTACTAACATTTTAATAACTTGAATTATAAAATGGTAGACACTGGAGTGCTATTGTTAAGTGGTGGTCACAATACAGAAAGGAGTGGCCTCTATTTTTCAGTGTGTGAGTGGTTTGAATAGACTGTTATTAATTACCTTTAAATTACACTTGACAATAAATGACACTACATTTCTGCTACTCTTTCCTCTTAGCTCTGTGTGAAAAACATGACATCGTCTTATTCTCCCTAAACTTATTTGGTGTATTTTTTATGGTCTCCTTCCCACTGCCATGGTTTTCATTGAGATAAAGTAATGTGCTTTGGAAAATGAATCTTTGAATTTCTCACATTTTGTCATTTTACAATCACAAAGTCAAATGTATTTTAATTGTTTTTTATGTAATCGATCAAAGTACAGCAGCGCATAACTCTTTTTTTTGTTTGTTTTGTTCTGAAAAGTGTAAGGTGTGCATTTGTGTTCCACAAAAGTGTTGAGCTGCCATCAAGGCAAAAAAAAAAATTACATCTGTATATTGTCATAACTTCAAAATATTATCATTCTAATGATGCGTTTTTTCATGTTTGTACAATATCAAATCATGTTATTACAATATGCTTTTCCCACATTTGAATAGTGGAATCTCATGTTATTGCAATATATTTTTATATTTATCACAAACAAACACATTTCACATTCTTACAATATATTTACAACTTGATCATTAGATCGTAAGCATCACAAATATTTTGTTAGATCAACACATGGAAGAAAGTAGAACATTAAAACTATCAATCAGGTGAGATAATTGGAAGACGAGGGACAACAAGAGGTAATTAGGAGGATGAACACTATTTAAAAATCAAAGAAAGAAACAGGACCAACATAAGTTGAAAAGGAGGAACTGATAAGATTAACTAAACTGGAGTAAACACAAAGGAAAAAATCAAAATACAAACACAGACAAAAAATACTTAGCATTGTGATGAAAACAAGAGAAGATTGCTCTGATTTAACTTCAGACAGTGGGGAAAAAAAGGTGCACAAGTCTTTAGTTGATACATGTAAACTTCTGGTTTCAGTTTTGACTGATGAGATCTTGTCATCAATGACATTATGCTGTACAGGAAACATGTATGATGAAATTAATACTGAACAAAACAGCACTGTCACAAAACACAATGGTGGTGGTGCCACACTGTGGGGGTGATTTTCTTCAGCATGGACAGATAAGCTGGTCAGAAGGGACGGAAAGATGGATGGAGCTAAATATAGGCCAATCCTGGGAGAAAATAAATATTGGATGTTGTGAAAGGCTTTCCTGCTAAAAGGTTGACCTTTTAGCAGGAAACCCCTAAGCAACCCAGAGTTAAAGTGGAAAGGTTTAGATCGCAGCACATTAAGGCAAGGAAGGTCTAGGAAAACATAGAAGTAATTCTTGAAATTACAAAAGTTTTTCTTCCAATATGTGAGCCTGACTTAGTTTGCAAAGAAGGATGAGCAGAAAAATGAAAAAAAGAAAAGAAATCAGTCTCTAGACGACAAAAGATTTGCAGTTGTACCCTTGTCCATGACTGGTTGGTGAAATGAATGAGAATGTACTGTAATGGTGTCACTGAAGTGTCTAAGGAAGATTAAATATAAGCAGAACACAGAAACCGATGATTAAAAGTCAGTGAAGCAAATCATTGTCATCGGACTTACAAAACAATCTGCTGTTCCTTGGTGCAGGCATCATGGTTGTGCTCAGAACAGGCTGCTTTTTGCCTGTGAATTAAACATTTAACCAAATATTGCATCACATATTTATAAATATTTATAAATAATTTATAATGTACACTGATCTGTATTTATACAGTGTTCCCTGTAGCATTGCTACAGAAGCTAACAGCAAGAGGTCTAATGTGATTTATTTTTTTCTGAGTTTAGGACACAAATTTTAATCACTGACAAAAACAGCAAATCCCAGTGGTTTCAATGCGGTTTGGGGTGTTTTCAGGCATGAGTAAGCAACACCAAATTGTACAAAAAAAAAGTGAATTCATGAGATAACCGTTAATATACTGTGCATAACATGAAGCTTTACTGCTTTTAAGCAGTGTCCAAAATACAGCAACAGATGGTCAGCCTGCCTCCCACCGAGTCCTCTTTATAGTGAGCACTATGTGGTGTGTAAGCAATTTGAACACAGCAATTTAATAGTGGTTGATGGTGTTGTGATGCAGTAGGCTCTAGATAATGTTTTTGCTCATGATTCTGGTGTTGCTACCAAAAACAAACAGATTCTCCACACTCTGTAGTTTAACTCATACATTGCGCACTTTCCCAAATTGTCAACAGTTGATGCCCTGGCAGGGAGAACCGTTTGGCAGATGGCTAAATGTTATGTAGCGTTTTGTGTGAGAAATGAAAGTTTATCTGCAAACAACGCTATGCAAGCTGATTTCTTTCAGGAGCCTAAAGTTGTACAGAAGTTGTGATTATGGCCTCAGACCTTGACACGTTTTATTATTCAAGCTTGGTGTGTGTTCCTTGTGTGAATTAGCATGCTGTTAGTGTCCCTGTGTGCTGTTAGAGATCGAGGAAGGTTGACAGCTTTACTCGATCTCACTGCCTCCTCCTTCTGTCTCCTTTTAATTGTATCATTAACTCAGGAAACCCCAATACTTACTGGGCAGCAAGGACCGAGGGTTTGCGGGACATGAAAGGAGACATCCCATCTCTGTGGAGCTCACACTGCAGACACTTGCTGCTTCTGCTATAATGAGGATTGATTCAATGATCTGTTTATTAATTTTACACCAAGAAATTAAAAACAAACTCAAAGCAAAAACATAACATGAGTTAGGACTTTTGAGCCCTGGTAAGATACAGATGCAGCTAAATAAATTAAAATTAAATCATTTGATTTCAGTCATTAACTTTAAAAAGAGAAATTATCATAATGTAAATCTATAGCACGCAGTGATTACGTATCTAATAGTTATTTCTGGAAATTAAAGTGAACAGCTTAAAATCCAAAATTCAGTTCCTCAGAAAATTTGAATTTAAAATATTTTACAATTTAGACATAGTTTCTAGTTCAGGGGTGGTTTAACTGGTTGGACTGGGGATTACTAGGTAATTCCCCGGTGGGGTGATGGGTTTGTGAGCCTTTGGTTTGTCCTGTGGAGAAGCCCCACAGTCACGCTGTACACTGTTGTATTGCGGCACCAAGATGCCTAAAACTATGGCATAGTGGCTCTATGAATGTGCTGTTTTGAATACTGAAGACAGAGTTTTAAACCAAACAAAGGTGTTCCTATATCATGTACATCCTTAACAGGCTGGAAGCGTATATAATTTTGAAATATGACAATATGACAAGTAAAGTTTTTAGCCAATTTTTTATTTACTTATCCATCCAACTGCCTGCTGACCAGAAGACAGTGATGATGAGTTGTTTTTAATATGCAATTATTTCCATGTTGCATTAAAGGGATTCAATTATTGTAAGATGTCTGAAATAAAAAAGGGAACAATAAGTTCGATAGAACAATTCACCACTTGCACAGATACATTCACACACAGATGACACCCTGAAGTGAACTTGAGGCTCAGTTTTATGGCCAATGGAAGAATGGAGAGAATGAACTCCTGACCCTTTAATCATTAGACGACTCCTTCTTCCTACTGAAGCTGCAACGTCTCATTCATTGGTCTATGATGTAGACACCATGTGGTTTTTATAAGCATCAGTTCTGACCATTCCTTGTATATGCTTGTAAACAAATTTCGTTGACTTTGTTGTTTTTGTCTACAGCATTACTCAAAAGTACATTTTTAATTAAAAGAAGCAGCAATTTCTTGCTCTGCAGCACTGAGAAAGTAAATCCCAGACTCTGGAAATGTATTGTTTTGAATACTGAAGACAAATGGCTTTTAACTGAACAAGGCTTTCTCCATATATTGTACAATTTGAAAAAGCGGAACAATTATATGACTTTGAAATGAGACAATATGGAATCTGATGAAATAATAATATCAATAATAGTAATTCAGAACTATAATAACTATACGAATCAATAGCTTGACCTAAAACTACTAAAAACTTTCTCAAGTAGATAAGCTCCTGATTGCTGCCACAGCAAAAATGGCGGCTTCAAACTTTACCTTAAAACACCCACTCAAATCAATTGTAATCAGTCTCAAATGCCAAGGCTGACAAAGCTCTGAGAGAAGATGATCAACAATACTTTCCAACAAAAAATGTCTTCAGTAAACCAAATTATCAATTCTATCTCATAAATGAAATAAAAATGTATAAAGGTTGTTGTACTTTAAATCTTTTTTAAGTTTGATTTCAACAAATTCTCTTTTTCTCAGTTTTACTTAATCAACAGAGAATACAGAGCTGAAAGTAATCTCTGGCTCTTGGTTTGTTCTGTACCAAAATGTTACTTTACTGGAGATTTGAATTAGTAATGAGAACCTTTACTCTGAAATTTAACGCGGTTACATCTCTTCTTCTGTCTCTTCCTGTTGAGTGTACTCCAAATTTTCCTCAGGCCAGCCTACAAACCTGTGGATTATCCAATTACCTTTTCTTCATTCTAACTCCAGTACAACACAAACACACTGTAAAATGCATAAACAAAGGAAAGCTTGACATAAATGATCTAATAAAAGAGACTATGACAAAAGCAAGAGTGGAGTTTAGGAAGGACAAATGAAAATGTGTTTCAATCCAATAAAAGTATCTTTAGCCTCATACATTCATCCACCAACGCCATTCCCGCAGTAACATTCACCCCTTTTTATGCACAGATTCACCCATGTGGAACAGCTGACCATTTCATGAGCCATTTATTTCTTGCTCCATTCTTTACTAGGTCAGTGTCTGTAACATCTCTCCCACCGGTTTGGAAATGGACTGAGAATTAGTTGGCTTTTGGCTCTAAAAAGCAGCTCTTTATGCTTCATCAGTAATCACACAGACAGAGCGCTGGGGACTAATTTACATATACTATTTTGCAAAGGCTCAGCTGCTTTTTAGCAAAGCGTGGTATAAATAACAAAGGCTTAAGAAAGTGCACGCTGATTTACTGTACATACAAATACATCAAATTGTTTGTACATCAATCATTGTGTAAAATTTTGATACTGGGAAATGTAGTTTTTATGAGACTTTCCTCCATAGATTTTTAAATTTGCATTATGCCAAAGTATCCACGCAGTGATCAAACAAAATGTAATTGATTGCAAAAGTAAATAAAAGTGTAGGACAATTGACATAATCGCAAAAATCTAATTTGCATTGTTTGACTTTATAGCACGGTCCTGAAAGTAAAGTGTTTTAGAAAACAAGGCATCTGTACCACTATCATTCTGACTGAAGTGGACAAATACAATGACTCGTTAATAGAGAGAGGTGTTGGCAATCCTTCCTTCTTTTCTGAGTCCTGGTTATCAAAAACAAAGAGTTCATGAAAAGGGCTTTACAGGTAAGAATATAGCTGTTAGACTGTTCCTCGGTCAAGCATTTGTTAACTCATCAAAATCTGACAGGACAGAGGTTCAACTGCGGGAAGAAAAGATCCAATTTCCCTCCGAGAAAAACCTCAAGGACCTATTTCTGCAGAGAGCACCTGGACCAAATGACAAAAGACACGGATAAAGTTCTGGATTTCAATGAAGAACATTTAAGAGAGCAGTTTGGACTGCGTGGTCCAAACTGCTCTCTTAAATGGATTGTTTAAGGAGGAAAAATTAAGGCAAGTGGTCTCCCATGAGACCACTTGCCATGAATCAAGGTATCAAGCCATCTTCAAAAACCAACTTTAGGATTCAAGAACAATTTGGTGTTGAATAAGGCTACATCCAGGACAAAAATCAAACACAGAGATAAAACATGTACATTAAATGTCTGGGGCCAGAAAAATGGTCAGATCAGTACCCGGTTGAGAACCTGTGGGCTGTATAAACCAATGCAGCCCACAGGTTTAAATAAAAACCTTGAAAGCTTGTGAAATGTTCTTGTTTAATATCTACCAAGACAAAACCAGTAACAGAACTTAGTTTCAGTCACTTTCAAAAACTTTGGTTAGAACTCTACACACAAAGAAGGAAAATTTGTTCCCATGAGTGATTCTTCGAGGACTGTTTTCATGTTGGGTAAGTACGACTACTCTAAACAGAGACAACTTGAACTGTGCTTAAAGGCTTAACACATACACCTGCACAGCTGTCCTTGCACAGGCTATGACATGGTCCATTACCCAAAGCCTCTGGTATATTGAGAGGAGCAGAGTGGGAGGTATTGATCCACACCCAAGAAAAGAGAGAACATAAAAGAGAGGAGGACACTTTTCTGGCTCAATTTCTTTCTCACAGCTTTGTTTACATAAAAAGTAAAGTTCATTAAACGCATCATTGGGGTAATTAATCTTATTCAAGCAGTCTTTGAACAGGTCTCCCAGGGGTGATGTGACATTTATGAGGTGATTGTTTTTTTTCTATTTACAAAAACATAAAACCTTTCCGAGATTAAGTTGTAATTATGTTTTGGGGAATCATTTTTAGATTAGAATTTGATTCAAATATTATCATTTTACTCTTTCCTCAATGTTTACCTGTGCCTTTGAAGACTTGCGAAAATGTAACTGCGCTAAATAAATCAGAAACCCCACACAAACCAGAAAAAAGCCAACAAAGCTCCATCTGGTGATGTTAATGGTTGAGAGGGCACCTAGGTCAATAAATCATGACTTATTTGAGGCGAAGGCCATTTTAAGGCTTTCAAAGGAAGCAATAAATTTTAGAATCAATCTGAAATGTAACAGTGTGGAGACGTGATTAAATGAAAGGCTGGAAAGGGAGTAAAAAAGCAGGATGAGTGCCAAAGGTTTGTTTAAAAAGGGAAAGAGCATCCTTTTACTTAGTCACAGTCACATTAGCTTCATGTCCAGAGTACTTATTCCACACACAGCACTGATAAGGTTTATAATTATGTTTCAGGTTTGTAATGAATAAATATAAAAGACTTATCATACTGTAGACTGATGACACAAAAAAAAAATGGTTGGTTTATTTGCAGGAAATGGACAAAGTACAAATACACAAACACTGTTCCTCTTATCATCATTAATGACTCTATGACTGCTTAAAATAACAATAATTAATAATTCATACGCTTTTAAGTGGTAACATAAAAGATTTGTGCATTTTAATTTAATTAATTTAAAAATATATATTTATTAACCATCACAGGAATACCCCTAATTGATAAATCTTATCAGGTAATCAATAACTTTAAACGAATCTGAAAAGTGTCATATTTAGGGGTTAATAATAGGAGTCAAGGTCAGACAATGACCAGGGCTGTAAGGTGATGTCCAGAGTCTTTATTTAATTTTTTTTTAAAGGAAACTAACATGGGGTTGGCAGAGAAACAGATAAAGTGAAACAACAAAGAGGTATAACTGAGGAACCAGCAAGAACTGATGCAATCTTAAGAACTTAAATACCGCGGGAGAAGCAAACGAGCCAATTACAGGTGAGTGGGGACAGCTGGGAGATAGCAGGCTGAGGAAATTATGAGATAGAAAACAGCTGGGGAAGGAACAGAAAGGTAGACTAAGAGAGGAAAGAAAACAACAGAGCTGAGAAGCAAGGAATGGAGAAGGAAACTACATTAAGAAACATGAATGAAAGCAAAAAACCTGAAAGCAAGAGAAGTGATTAATAGAAAGAAACACTAATCGAAAGAAACAAACAAAATTAAAAAACATGGACCAACACAAAAAATAAATGGCAAGGTCTCAGCACATAAACAATAAAGAAATATTCAAAACAGAAACATAATGAAATTTAGCATCCAAACACCTACAGATCACTATAAGAGCAATTTAATTTTGTACTTATCTTCCCAGTTTGCTTTCTGTCATTCTTTTGCTGTTGCTGGCTTTTCTTAGACTAAACATGTGAGGCATCTTCTTCAAAGTTACTCTCAAAATATTTCAAAAAATATTATAACTATCTATTTTAAACCTCACACAAGAGTAGGCAGCGTGCCTAAGGTTATTTTAGGGTACAATAACAGTTATTTTAAGATTTATAACTATAATAATGCTAAAAATTAGATAAAAAGCCCATTGAATTAGAACCTCTCTTGGGTTTCTCACAAGCTTCCTTCGAGCTTTGATCTTGGATGATAAAAGAAATCTGTGCCAGACAGTCGGGCCGCAGACAGCTCTGTAAGCACCACATTTACTCCTCTAAAACCATGAACGCCTTTCAAGTAATTTAGCCACCTTCTCCATGTATCTGTCATTTTGATTCTCTCTACATATAAACTCTTTCTGTCCTCTCCTGTCCTTTACATTGTCCTTTTCCTTTGTGGTCACATTACGCTATAATGTGTTTATTCCCACTTTTATATCTCTCTGTGCTTTTACTGTCACTCTCCTCTTTTGCAATGAGAGCAGTGCTGGTCTTCTTTGTGAAGAAGACCAGCACTGGTTTTTGATCTGACATTTGCAAAAATGCCAGTGATGGTAATACTCCAGGTATTAATGGAAATTTTCATTGATACTTAGGCAAAGTATTTTACCACATGCCAACTTACTAGCTGGTTTTCCAAACAAATGGCATCAGGAAATTATAGACAAAGATCATTTGAAATTCTGGTAAGATGTCACGGTCCACATAATTGAAATCCCAGTCAGCAGTCAGGATTCATAAGCTTCATTCAGCTGCTTTCTGAGGGAAAAGTTCATTATCCTCCCATCTGGTGCCTTTAATGTTTTTACAGAGAGACTCGCAGGAGGGGAGTCAGCCACTGGAACCCATAAATAGAAGTGAAATATGAGCCTCTGAGTATAATTGAAGTTTCTGATTTTATAAATGAAATGTTATGTGGAAAGCACTGGAGAGCAAAATCAGTTCCTTGCGAAAGTATTCATGCTCTTTGAAGTTTTTCCACAAACTTCAATGTGTTTTATTTTTGATTTTATGTGATAGGTAAACTCAGAGTAATGCATACCTTTCGTGTAAGAAGAATACAATCGGTGGGTTTTACACCGATACAATACAGTGTTGGAACATGATTCACCCGAACTGAAGGTCATTAATCAGGGAAACGGTCAAGAAGCTCCTGATAACGGTGGAGTAATCCACAATGGCAGGGCAGTATATTGTGTAGAAAAGTGGTAAGAAGAAGTTCATTGTTAAAATATAAAAATCACTAATAAAAATGGGGGTGGCTCCATAAATCATGGGGATGTGCTTTTTTCACTGGGGACAGCCAAACTAATTAGAATTGATGGGAATTTGGATGGGACTAAACACAAGCCAATGCTGGAAGAAAATGTATTGGATGCTGTAAAAGACTTAAACGGCCCTAAACATTCAGCTGGTAGAGATATACTCCATTTGCAGACCAAACCTTTTATTTTATTTGCAAAACATTTTCAAACTACTTCTTCCTATTTAAAATTTTGCAAAAAAGAAAATTATGTTGGCTTATCACACAAAATCCTATCAAAACCTTTGCAGCTTAACGTTCGAATGGGAAAAAATATGTTCACATTTTTGCTCCAAACACATCAGAAAAAAAAAAAAAAAAACACTATAGAGCAAAAATATTGAGTTGCAATACTTCATCATGAGGCAGTTCAAAAATGTACACAGGCCTCTCTCCAGACTTGGAAAAAAGGTACTTAATTACTCTAATAACCCCCTCTATATTTTTCATGTCAGCCCCTGACATCCCCTGTGCTGTTCACTCAGCCACAGCATCCACAACATCCAGCAAATGGATAAAGCAAGTCCATAATGGCAAGAAGAGAGCGACATCTGTCTGTGTCGTAACCATGGACACAGAGCTTTCCCTGTTATTTAGCAAACAGTGAAAAATGAAATGAAAATATAATTATGATAATGCTGAAGTCCTGTATGTCGTAAAGTGTTTTATGTTAAGTTTAAAAATATCCAGGCAGTTTATTTCTATCCTGAAGAGTATAAGTAAGAAATCCACAGCGGGACCGATAAGTGTGCTTTGAAATGCTATAAGGACTTGATGCTTTCTGTTTCTTTTATTGAACCAAATGCATCAACTGCAGAGAGAAGAAGGACAAGGGGAAGTTATAGCCGAGATAAAGCCGAGCGTTTCACTCCAGCATGCGTATTTTAGGTTTATTCCCTTATACTTCTTTGACTGTGTCACACATTCCTGTAACCCAAAGTGAATTATACAGTAACTGAGAGAGCTGCATATTGAAGTGTGATTGCATTTTAGAGAGGGAATGTTTACCAAAATTGAAATATACTCATTTTGTGTGCATGATAATTTGTATTTCATATTTCATGCAGGCTCAAAAATACAGAATAAAACACAACCCTGAAACTTATAAAGCACTTGATTTTCAGATGTCCTTCAAAACTTAAATGATGTTGTTTGTTTTTCTTTAGAAGTGCAAGAAGCTAAATCTTTTGCACAGTCTTGAAAAGGAGACAAAATGTCAATCTAAGTGACTTTCACCTCCTCCGAGAATCACTTGTTTCCTGTTCATTTTAGCATGAAATGTGCTTAAACTTCCAACGACTTGCATACAAAATAAATTCAAAACTAATTAGCTTTGTTAAACTAAATTAGTAATATTTGTTCACCTCAGTTATTCCTTGACCTCAGTGGCACAAGAACACCCATAGCAATAGGTAAATAACACTTCAGCATTGCTTTCCAGTAATTAAATTATTTATCGTATGTTTTACTTTTTTAATTTTCTTAGTTTGGCCATGGAATTGTTTTTGGGACAGGTTGAAAAAATCTGCATAAGTGCCTCAGCTTTCACACTTCATATGAACCTCAAATGCTACAACATCTATGCAACCTCACCTCAGTATCCTAGATGCTTAAACCTGGAAGAGAAACTACGGTATCCATATCAATCACTTTCTGAATTTCATTACTGGAGAATAACTCGATCTCTAAATATAGAAAACAAAGGAAAGCACGATGACCAAATCAAAAGCAATGTATCAAGTCAAACACTGAATTCTACACCTTTGCAGTGTTCACAATAATAGCACATCAAATGCAACATCACAGGGACTAATGTTCCTCATAATCCTCTTGATCTCCCTACATTTAGAAATACAAATTTTAACAGCATGACAGAAGATTTTTAGAGGCTTCATCATAATTCTGTACAATGTCAAATATTCATGAAATTACCCTGAGTATGGTTAGTTTATGACTACCAGTTTTGAACCAGAATATTGAAAACACTCAAGGGAGGTAAATGTCAGTGAGTAAAATCTGTCCAGAAATTGGAGCCTAGTTTCAAATTTTATTGATACAAAAACTCTTTTATCCCCCCCCAAAAAAACACTTAGACTCTTAGGTAAAGCAAGCAATTCTGGGATTGCTTGTGAACAACAAACTGCCTCACAAAAACTGTCATTTTTGATGACAGCCAATCTAGTCATCATTTGATTGTCTAAAAAGTAGAAGAAGAGAAATATTCTGTGCAGAAAATGCCTAAATATTTTTAGGTAGCTGCAACAATGCAGTAATCCACTAACCGCTATGGATACGAGTTTGAAAGGCCAAAATGATGAAAAGGTTGAACATTTAGGCAAAAATAAAAATGTACAGAGGGATTGTGTAAAGACGTCCCTCTGATCCCCTGTGTTGTTAAGTGTCATCATTTCTTGCCACTGGTAGTGACCAGTAATCAGTTAATCAACTATTCCTCAAACTGTCATTAACCTGACTGCTACTTAATTTCATAGTTATAAAAAAAAACAGAAAGATTCACAGAAAAGGAAGACATAGATAAGAGACAAGATGCAAAGGCAAAAACTTAGAGAAAAACTTGCTGCAGCTCTGGTGGAAACACTGTTCTTTACTGAGGAAATCAGATATTTCTTTTCTGCATTTTGGAGTATTTGTGTTGTTGTTTTTTTTTTTTTTCCATTTTCCTACAGTTCCAACTGTGAGACAAATGAGCAACTAAATTTAGCAAATCGACTCCTCTAACCAGGAGTTGTGTCTCGGCTCCCAAGAGGCTCCGCCACAGTGCTGCAGACAAGCAGCTGCAAGGGGAAACGCATAACTTTTACCGGGGCTGAGCTCGGCGAGACAGTGTGAGACGGTGTGAGACGTGTCAGAGTAATTAAAATTATGAAGTGCCACTGAAACCCAGTTTGCCCATTACATGAGCATAATGAGTCAAGCAACTTGCTGCAGCTTGCTCTGAATCAGTCTTGTCCCTTTCAAGTTCATTTCTCAAATTTCCTTCTCGTTTTTTATCAAAGCTTCATCTGTCTAAATGTGTGAAGAGGACGTTCCCAGTTTTTACAGTTGTGCATTCAAGGAAAAAGATTGATGTTGTAAATTTTAGATAGATGAATTTGACTATAACTATTTTAGGTCAACAAATTTTGACCTAAAATAGTTATAGGTCATTGAATCTATATTTTTTATAGATTCAATAAAAATTATTATTGAATCTATAATTCCCTATAAGTATATTAACTGATTGTGTTACCCTTGACAGCAGCAGGTACCATCATTTCCAATTCCTGCTTTTTTAACATCATCTCTGTTTAAATGACAGACCAAATCATCTCAGATTTTAGATGAAAGGATGAAAGAAAGGGTGAAGGTGGTAGGAGTTTATCCTTTAAGGAGGAACAGCCGCTCCGTCTGTCGTCGTACAAAACACTTCACCCGCCCTGCCTGTCGATGGTCGTCGGAGAGCCAGGTGACGCATGGCAACCTTAACTCCTTCAGCCCCTTGTCCACTGGAATGGACATGATATTTTTCTGGGATTAAACCAATAAAAAAGTTAAGGAAATTGTTATTTGCATGATGGATCTCGCAGATTGGTTTCTTCTTAAACAAAAACAATGAAGTTTAGACTCTTAACTTGATACTTGTGAGTTTCAGGCATCAGATAAGACGAGCATTAGTATGAAACGAGAGACGGGGAGCAGTAAGCATCTGTTTTCCATCAAAAATATTTATTTATGTCCATAGCAGCTTAAAAAAATTACTCCCAGTATAATTTTAAGTATTTCCAGGCGTAGTATTTGAAGGCATTTTGAATTTTTTTTCTATCATGAAATCGCAGGATTTTTTTAAAGTTGAGTGTCCATCCCAATGGACATCAGGAGTTTCTGTATGTTGTACAATGCCTAATTATTCAGTGTTACCATGCAAAGAAAGAAGCATGTTTGATCATATCATAGCCAGTTTGTGATTTGTTAATGATTTTTTGTTGTTTTACTTTTTTCAATGATGGAGTATAAACTCCCAGGCTTTCTTGAACTGACTGTACATTGAAAGATATCTGATCTTGAGTGCTTGGATATAGGAAATATGCCATATGAGAATAGAAATTAGATGGTAAATTGAGAAGTAAAGTTTTTCAAAGTGTCTCACCCAGAGGTGTTCAAGCTATACAGTGAATCAGTGGGTGGTGTCGTCCTGCGAGATGAAATTGTCAGTCTGTATCACACAAAAATCTGGGAAAAAAGTCAGTGCCCAGCAGATGCAAGAGGCCATAATACACGGGAAAAACACACTTCTGCTCTAACAAATGTAAAATCCTGCTGTGCCTTGTGCCACACTGAAACTGTTTCAAGGATGTTCATCAAAAATGAGAGATTACATGAAAATACCCAGCTGATGCTTTGTCGACGGTTTGGTATCTGTGTTATCCGTTTACATTACTACAAATAATAACATGCCAACGCATCTGAATGTTCAATGACACATTACTAAAGTCAAAACTACATTCTGTATTATATATTCTCTAGTCAGACATGCACATTGATAAACAAAAAAGCAGACATCCAGTTTAAAAGGTTGAGATCATGCCTAATTAGATATTACATGAAACTCTATGGGGAAAAGTATAGAAGTTTTCAAGACATTCTACGCTCATTTAGTCGAGGTGTCCATTACAATGGACATTAAAAAAAAACATATTAAAACATGAGACAGGAAAATGTCTTTTTTTACCTTTATTTCTAAGCTTATGTAGAGTGGAGTAAAAATCAGCTAAGCAAAAAATTTTTGGTCCATTAGAAACAATTCAGGTTTCTAATGGACTTACCACCGTCAGTGTGTGAATGACTGAACATAGTGTGAAGCATATTGAAGCTTCTCTACTTTGTCTTTGCTGTATCTTCAACCTAAATAACAACACTGTTTGCAAAAAGGTTTTAATCTCTCAGTTTTAATGAACCCACAAAAAGAAAGCAAGCTTGTCTGCTTCACATAATATTAATAAAAAAAAAAAAAATTCCTCTAAGAATACAAACAAATAACGTTGGCTTTAAGATGCAACTGGGGTACGGGAATAGAAGACCGCATAGCAGGCATGCAGAAGCAGAAGGTAATGGAGTCTGAAAGTCTTAGAAATTGCTTGTTAAACGCTTTACAGATTGATGAATGCAAATGACTTTTTTCTGATGTATTTATTTATTTACATGAGGCCATGATGTGTTACTTTCTGAGATATTCACTTCATGTCAGCGGGGTTCAATTTTTATTTATTTTTTATTTTCTTTTTGATTTTTTTGATTCTGCAGCATTGGCAGTAAGCAGGCCTGGGTGAAACTGAACTCAGCTGTCTAACAATGTTTAAATGTTATGCCTAAAATACTTTGAAATAAAATCATAGCACCAGGAGGTTTTAGATTTACAGTAAGATTTACATCTTACTGTAAATCCCAGAGGTAGATGAGACTGTTTTTGTGCTCTCTGTGCCCAAAATGAGCAGCAGGAAGCATCCCCTTAAACACACACGGTTTACTTTGAGTTGCTATTGGAAAGGTTATGTACAGAAACTTAACCAGAGCTAGAATGTGCTTTGGATAAAGTTAATGTAAGTGATTATATTTGTGTGAGTTGGTGGAGATTTTATCTAAATTGGACATTTCTACCGCAACTGAGAGACTAATGAATCTTCTTTTTCTTTTTCATCTACAGAATGAACAGAATGAGAAACTCTGCTTTCCCTTTGCATCTCAGTCACTGAAATTTGTATCTTGAGGGGGGCATCAAAGTGGGGAAATAGCATCCACATCATTAAGTCATGAAGTCATGAAGAGCATGAAAGCATTGCCCCCAAAATATATTAACGTACACATAATTTCACCAAAGCCGCCTTTTGTGATTTTTTTTTTTACACTACCATTGCTTCATGGATACGAAGGGAAAAAAATCAGCTTTACTCTGAGACTGAAAGCGGCTTAAATTAAATCACACATGATCTCAATGGAGCCATTTGTAATGGAGTAATTTTTAACCGTGTTCATAAATCATAAAGCTGATTAAGTGACGCGCGTGATAACGATGTAAAACAAATGACTCGCTGATATTAGATTCTTACTGAAAATTTGCAGCATTTGAAAGAGCCCTGAATCCCCACCTCGCCCCCAAACATAATCCGTCTGGCAAGAATCACAGACAAGCACCCTGGTGAGGAAACAGATGTAACATCAAGTCTCATAAATACAAATGAAATCATAGCAGCTCAGAGTGAGAAACCAGTTCTGAATACTTTAAATTCAGCCCTCCGCTGCAGCTCAGCAGAAGAGAGAGCAGGAGGAGACTTTCCTCAAAGTCCCCTTACAAACAGATGTCAAGGCAGAGTGAAGGACCTTCAAAAGTAAAAGCCATCAGGAGGAACAGATAAGCACACCTGTTGCCATGACAACTAATCAAAAAGGGCCAAAAGAGAAGCTAGTTTCTTTCAGGTCTCCATTAGTTTGACTCTCATGCCATCTCATGGTTAAAATATTAACTTTCATCCACTCAAGTTGTTTAATTGGAACTGACAGATTTTGAGACAGATAATAAAGCAAATAATTACTATTTTAGTAATATATAAATGTTACATACGTGATCCAAATAGAGTTGGTTTATAAAAATGACTGTAAAAATCTTTTTAAAATTATTTTTCAATTTGAGCATCCAAATATGTAGTAAGATAAGAAAGCTTTCATATTTCTTAATGAGCATTTGCTTAAAAGAAAAGAACAAAAACAGTGTACATGAAAAATTATTAGTGGGACTGTTCTATTATTAAATATGTCATCCATCCATACATCGTACATTGTGGTCATTTATAGTATGTTCAGCAAGTTCTTGGTCTGCCCAGGGATCATCTCCTAGTGGCACGTGTCCTAAAAACCTTCAAAGGAGGAGCTAATCCAGCAACTTTGAAATCAAGCTAACATCAACAATGAAAACAGTGAACATTCTGCAAAAGAGCATTCAGATTGTGGACTCTAATGAGAATCTGGAGGTTACCTTTACAGGTATGGCCTCAGTAGACTACCTGCTATGAAGACTCGGGTCTTTTAGAGTCCACAGAATGAGTCTGTGGAGCTGATTGACTGTAAGGTAGCATTAGCCATATTCTATATATAGTTTGATGCACTGGACCAGCAGCTTCCCAGCAGCTCAGTGGGAATGACTGGATAAATGAATCCTGAGGAACACCTTCGTTCTGCAGTGAGAGGACACTCGACAAAGTCTCCCATACGCACCGATATGGTGTAGTGATAACACTACACCATATCAGGTTGCAGTGTTTTAATGTTATTGTCGCTCAGCAGCTGTTACACTGCTTGTCCAGCAACACCACACGGCCCCATGAAATAACAGAATATGTAAGCAAAGTATAAAAAAGTACATTTCCTTTGTTTATGTTACTTTACATTTTTAAAATTACGTTTTTATCTAGATTATCTAGATTTTACTTTTGTTGCTGGTTGTTTTTGTTTTCAGTGTGTTGCTCTACACAATCACTGTGCTGCTGATGGGCTGAACATTTCCTCTCCAAGGGAAAATCAGTGGATTGTTCTGTTCTGTTCTGTTCCTGCTACCAGCTGAAGAGAATGAACGCCTGTCCTTTAGTGCCATCTAGTGGTCGCTATGTGCATGTCTGGCTGTATCTGCCATACTATCATGGAGTAGTTTTAATGGAGATAAACGTATAGCTCTGTGACGACACTTGTACTTTAACAACTAATGGTTATTTTGATCATCAACACTAAAAACATCCTGTGTTGAACATCAACACAAGATGCTTTTAGTTGTTCAAAAATACAAACTTACACTGACAAACACACTATTTGTCAGTATTTAGCACTTTATCTAGAACATGCTTCAGTCCAAAACTCGCTTCATGGTAACTAATCTGCACAAACATAGAGGGAACGACCCTTGTTACTTGGATGTAATTTTAAAATAAAAAGTTTTGTTTTTTTCATGACAATATGACAAACCTGCTCTGAAATTTGGTTATAAGTTGTGGTTTTTATAAACAAGATTTTAATCTGAAATTAAAAATTCTTTCTTCTTTAACACATTTGTGTATAAACTGTATATATTTTTATTATTTTTATTTAACCAATAAGTTAATTTATGACTGCTTTTTTTTTGCAAATATTTTATTTCAAAAATGCATATTTACAAATGCATAAATTTTATACATAACTCACTTATGAATATCTACCTTCTGTTGGTGCACGTATCCGCTGATTTTTCCTTTTGAGTGAGCAATCAACCCAAAGATGTGAAAACATCTTTGCTCCACTCACTTCTCAGCAATACAATCTAAAATTTCTCCATCTTTTAACCCAGGAAGAAGTAACATCAACGTCCATGTATGACATTTGCCAGCAATTTTTTCTTTAGCTCAGATAGTAAAAAAACAGAAAAATATTCAGATGACTAAAAAGACAGAGAAGGTAAAGGGAAGAAAAAAGGGTTTATTGGTGGAGTCAGTTGTACTGAATGTGCAGAAAAAAAGGCAAATCAAATAAGTTAAGCTGAAGTGACATAAAGGAGCAAAAAGTGTGTGTGCGTGTGTGTGTGAAAGGTTCTCAGTGCTCAGGCTACGGCCTTATTCCTTCAGTCTTGTCACGCAACGCTCCCTGAAGCTCCTCCCTTCTTCTTTTACTGGACTTCCTGAGTTAAAGCCATCTTGATACAGTCCAACACCGACTTTTGTAGTTGTGAGATCTGACCTATTGTTTCTCTGCTGGGCTAAAACTACAAGTGAATGTTCACTTACTCAGTATGTGTGGAAAGAGCTCACTTTCTACACCCATCTGCAACCATCAGGATTTCTGAATGATCTTGCTTTGAATCCCATTGCATAGAGTACATCTCATAAAGTGCCACTTGTACGGATAAGTGTAAAATTATTTACACCTTTATTTAGATATAAAGTAATCTTTTAAATTTTATCAACATGTTTTTTTTTTTCTTTTAATAGAAGTCATATTCAAGTTTTTGAATCCTTACTTGAATCTGATAGAGAATTTGTGGAGAGAGTTGAAGATTAGGGCAACAGCAAGGAGACCTTCCACAAATCCAAACTATTGGGTAACATCACCAAAGATAAATAATTAAATACCAGTGGAGAAATGCAAAAATGTGCTCACCAATTAGGAAGCTTTTAATTGCTATATCAACCCAGATTTTTTTGCCTGTGAGAAAAGACCTGCACTTATTTACAGAGGATGTACTTACTCATCATAATGTTTTTACATCAAATGAACAAAAAAGTCTTTTTTTTTTTTTATTGAATGCACCTTTAACATTGTTTTCATTTTGAGAAACTGCATTTCTTACTTCCTATTAGAATCAGACTTCTTGGACAAATAAAAATAACTTTATTAATTTGTCTTTAATAGGCATGAATATTTTTGGGCTTAACTACAAACTGAAAAAGCAAAGTTTTTTACATTTTTTAAAATTATTACTAGAATTTTTTTAAAAAAAGAGAAAATAACACAAATGAGTACACAGTTCTATAACTAAAAATATTATTCAAAAAACGGCAAGGATATGGAAGTATATATAAAAACACTCCACACACACCGGTGCGACACTAAGAAAAAAAGGGGGGGGAGGCCAATAAGTGTATAAGTAGATGTAATTTTGATGCTTTTTAAGTCTGTTTAATTGATATGGAGCATTAAAGAAAGAGTTGTTGAAACACCATTAAAGGACAGTTTAGAACAGAGCTACAAAAACTAGACTTTTCTGTCAGGTCCCCAACATTGACAGCGGATTTGTGAAGTCAAGAAAAAGTATCGGCATGTGCTTGAACTAGGATTTGGGATGATTCTGATATGTCTGCCCCTCCATTATGACCTTTCCTACATCTGATGGACCTGGACCTGGCCTCCTCATGCAAAACCATTTCGTGCATAACCGTAACCGCGTTCCTCTTTCTCACGCGATCGGTCGCCTCCAAACAGCTCATTCAAACGTTACGGACGAGAGACTTCCGGTCAGCTTGAGGCGTAAAAGAGACTTGCCTCTTGACCGCTTGATCCTAAATCTTACAGTCTGTGTGGCGCAAGGCTGAAAAAAATCGGCTTTCGAGCGGGCTGAGGAGGTGAAACTCACATGGTTCGCTTTGATGGATTTCTGTAAGCGGATTGTTTTTTTTTTTTTTTAGCTGCGATCAAACTAAAGTGCATGCAGATCTGATTTGCGGACTCCTGACAAGAACACACAGTTATTGTCAGTGCTTTCATGAAATAAGTGAAGAAGAAAAAAACGGTTTGTTCTTGCAGGATTGACCCACTTTATAATAGGAACCTCACTGCCTGTTTAATGAGGCTCAGTCATTGGCTTTGAGTCAACTGAAAGTAACACAAACTAAAGAAAATCGTCTTAAAGGGGAACAGAAACTATTGACCTTTTTCCAGCAGTAAATAATTGAGATTCGAACAATTTAAGCATTACTATAAAAAAAGAGAGAGCGTTTTCCTTATTTACAGAAATGTCATTATTCCCCCGTACTTTGCGATATAGATAGATAGTCAGACAGATAGACAGACGCCATTTATTTTTTCAAGTAAGCAAGCAATTTCTTTCTTATGTACTTTTATACACAACTTTTATTTCTTGTTGAAGTTTGTTATTTTTAATAATTTATCTAACAAGGCTCACATCTCACGTGTAGTTTTGCTCAGTTGTAGATTGTTAACTAAAAACGTTCCACACTGGATTAATGAAATATGGCAGATTATAATCCCCTTGCTGTTAAATATTATTTTTGGAGTCATTTAGGCACATTTCTTACGGAACACAGTGTGTAACGTAACTTTGAATCACGAGTAGTCAAACCAAGTACGTCTCCCCGCATATGGTACAAAACATCAGTCATTTTTAAGTTAACTGTGTTGTTTTACAAGACTTTAGTTATTATCTTTTATATTATCATGTCCCTTTTCTCCTTTACCATTATCACCATCTTCTTGCTCCAAGACAAAGGTTACTTCAGAATGTAGAAGGTTGTTTTTATGACATTTATTGACATTTATTTTAAAAAGACACGAGGATTGATCGCTTTGTATAATAAGCAACAACCATGAAATTAAAGTAGGAGTTATAAATGAAAAGAAAACACTAAAGTACAAAGTTGTAAAAGCTGTGTTCAAATTTGAAAATGTGTATGTTCTGATAGTTCAGTGTATGCATCGTGTGAGTTTACGTCATGTGATCATTTTAAATATATATAATTTGCGGTTTAAACACACACCGGTTACTTTTCACGCGTTTCTATCTGCTTACAGCTGATTTTGTTGCAACTTCTCCTCTTAGAACTTCTCAATAAGTATAAACAATATTTCTTCAGAAATATAATGAAACGCTATCTGTGCTGGAATCGCGTTGTATCAATAAGCTGATCTGTAATCATGCCAACCTAAACATCCGTGTCAAACACCCAAATTAAACCACTTGTCTCCGTTTTGGTCGAAGGTTATTCTGACACATGGTTAGAACGCAGCTGTATATTTACTCAGATCTGTTCCTACAACATGCAGCGTTGCGGGCAGACTCAAACGACTGAACGTCCTTTCTGGAAATATTTCTTTCTCTCTGGTAGTTCAGGCCGAGAGGGGAGACGTCCCCACATCTCCTCCCCTCCCCCCCTCTTTACCCCTTTGTACTGACCTGACAAGCGCGTCCTGATAGGGGTTAACGTACCGTGAAGAGGTTAAACAAACGGACAGTCCCGTCAGAAATCCTCCACTTGGTCCTGCAATTTATGGGGAGGGGAACCGCAGAGGTGACGTGTGGGTTTAAGCGAGGCGAAAAGTTCAACTTCTCCGATAAACTTCGAAGGTGAAGCTTATATTTACAGGCTTTAGTTCTACTGATTACTTCCTTTCTCTCAGGCAGACTACGCTCTGTTTTCGTGTCATTATGGACGTTTGGTAGCATTTAGCTATTTTAAACTCGAGATTATAAATGGTTTATGAAGTAAACCGGTGTTTAGAATTTTCTTCTTTGAAGAAAAATTAGTATGGGATTTCACGAATGGCAGATTCGTGAAATCTCTATAAATTTAAATAAATAAATTATACACTATGGCTAAACATTTGTGAAATATGTTTCACAAATGTTTGTTTTTTTGTTTTTTGTTTTTTTCCAAATTTTCATGTATAAAACCAAATAGCATCCAAAGGCATTCTGGAAAATAAGTTTCTAAGTTTCGAGCGGTTTGTGTCATTTAGCTTTTAAAGCTAAATATTCACACCTTTACACCTGAAGAAAACAAACCCGGATCATCTTCCCATAATGTACGAGTCGACGTCACACTAACTGCAGTTAACGATTTGCAAATGCAAAAGTCATTGGGATAATATTTTATAGAGTCTATTTCATAGTGTAATAAAGAGTCCAATAAAAAAAACTACTTGAAAATTAAAGTTAGCAGCTTTATACATTATCAACAATTGATACAATGAGTAAGCAACAAGAAAATGATTGGACATAAGTCAAATCAAGTTGGAGAGTTATGTGCATTAATGCGTAATAAGATATGAGATATGAATGATTTGAGAAACATTCTTGTTCCTTTGTGTCTTGAGTCTTTTAATGTATATAACACAAAGTTATTATGAATAAAAGTACAGCTGATCTGCCTCAAAATTCCAGTGTAATGAGTCTGCAACAATCCCCTAAATCGACTCAAGTGCTTTGAGTTCGGAGTTGGGAAAAAAAAAAAAAATCTCCTCCCAGCATTGTTGCGAGGTTCACGCTGAGAACTGCAGCTTAAAGTGCCTGACTGAGTTCTGGCGTTCAGAGACTATATATGCTGTTGACTCGCACCGAGAGGAAAGGGAACGACCGAGATTATGGCCAATTAAAGCCCACTTTATGCTGGTCCGCCGGCGTCACCCAGTCTGGCCAAGAACGCTCACCTCACTTTGTTCAATGGGAACAAAGTCAGCAGCATCAACTTATTTGCACAGTGAATTATTAATGTCAGAGCTATCACAGACAGGCTGGGCAGGGGTTGTCAGTTAGGAAAACTATGCAACGAAGATGGTGCTAGAAAGTTATAGAACCACGTGATGATATCAGATCACCACGTGGTTCCGTGATGATCTGATATCATAAGTGAGTCCGCTTGCTTACAGAGAAAAAAAAAAAAACGACAAAAAAATAAAATAATAAAAATAGGATTGCAAACTCTAGAAGAGAGAAAAGTTAGCGCGACACAGATACAGTAAATCCAACATTTTGGTTTGACTTCAGTTCCAACATGTCAGTTCCCACCTGAATAAATCCTAGGAAATGTCTAACAAATTCTTTAGAAATTTACATGAATGTCTTCTTAAATATTAAAGACAGCTCTCATAATGAAGCTTTGGTGCATTTTACAATAAAACAAACAAACACAAAAAAAACTCTACAATAGAGGATGACCAACCCTTGTGGATGGATGTGTAAAAGTGCAATACACACTTTTAACCGGTAGAGGGCCCCGTTTAATCTAAAAGTACAACCCCTGTGATTCCTTTCTGATTCATAACTCCTCAAAATCTAAAAGACACATTAACATTATTCAATAAAGTGGTATTTGCTTATATGTCACAATTTTTAGAACAAATGTTCAGGGATTACATTTCCGCAATGTTTCTTTCTTTTCACATAATCACATGTGCTTTGTGCATCAGCTCAGATGTCGGGTGAGGTCTTCGTATTCACTGACTTACTATATCATTCTGCAGCAAAAACCGTTTAATGTCTCACAGGAGACCATCTGTTTCTGCTTGCCTGTCTCAATGTAGAAACTAACTGGGTCAATCTCTCTCCATTTTTTATATGCTGGGAGAGTAGTGAGCTCCAGAACCATGAGAGGAAAAATCCTTCAGAATTAACAGCTGCTTTTAACACAGTGACTGCAGGGAAATGAATTTTAGGAATATAGGCATATTATGGTGAGGATGTACAAAATAACAATCGAAAATAGCATATTCTAAAATATGAGGACCTCCTACCCAGTGTTAAACATGGTGGAGGACTTTGATGCTGTGGGCTTTATCCTCTTCCACTAACTTTGCCAGTGCTGCATGCTCGCAGGGTAGTCCAGTCAGTCAGCTTTAAGTGGATTGTCACTCAACAGCACAACAGTGTTTCAATATAACAGTGTACTCTGGAGGGGTGTTCTGATGTAAAGTATGGCTAAAGTTTGTTGACAAGTATTGCAACTTGTAATTGTGGAAGAGCAATGGGAAGATTCCCGCTTATGATTTTTCTGTAGTTTGCTGATAGGTCATGTCATCGTGATTTTGGAAGGAAAAGACGTCACTGTAGAAAACAAAGAAAAGAACAAAAGTAGAATTGGGAACATAAGACAATCTCCTTAAGAAAAACTGTACATGCAACAGTTTAGGATTGCGGTGCAGTCTTCCTACATCTCCTGACATTCCTAGTTGTCGAGCCACAAATTCTCATAAACGTCACAACAAATATCCTCTATATCGATGAAACATGGAAATAATCTTTTAAGACTCTTATCCAGCCTCTGTTTTCATCACAAGCTGTATCTGTTGCTGCCAGAAGGGTCATCTGTGTATTTGTCTGGTCATATACTTTTCCATCATATCAAGGAAAAACTTCTTAACAGTGCGAAGGAATAAAGAGTAGGATGAGAGAAACTCCATCAGCATCTTGCTGCGGGTCACAAACCATACCCTGATGATGTTGGAGCGACAGAAACTGGCATATGTCCTCAGCCTCTTCCTCTATTTTGACTCCTAACTCCTCACTCCTCTTTCTCATCTTTTTCTCTCTGGCTGTTGACGCTGTCCAATATCTTGTTCTTCCATTGTCAGAAACCCAACAGCGACCCCTATAATACATGATTTACATGACATAAGCAATTAGAAATGTAAGGGAAAGCAGAAAATTGTGTAATCCCTTACATGGATGAACAACAGGATTAGCAAATTGTTCAAAGAATTTAGAAACTGCTTTTTTGATGTGCCTAAGTTACACAATGATTTGACGATCGAAGAAGCAGTTTTGAGAATTTCAATTCTGACCAAAGTGACTGAGAAAAACTGTAAAAAAAAAAAAAAGGCTACAATTTCTCGGTACTGTAGCGTTAACTATGTTACACACCATCAATTCACTCTTCAGAATCTCTTAATTTAGCTTCACTGCCATCCTATGATCGACTTTTGCTTTCTCTCCAGCAAACCGGGAAACAAACTGTGCTTGAGGCCTCACAGCACAGAGGAGTGGGAAGGATCACACTCACCAGCGCCAAGTGGAGAAACATGCTCAATTTGATGCAGCTGTCTCCTGGAGCAAATGTTGATGATCTGATTTTTTTGTGTGGTTGCAACCGTATTTCTGTTGCATTTGTGGAGTAGAGAATGAGGCAAAGGGAAGGAGGTGGAGGGGGAGTGGGGGGATGAGGGTCATGCGTGGCATCAGAGCAGGCCAGCAGGCTTTGTTATGAAGCAAAGGGCACGCCAGGCTGGATGAGGATCAGAGCCGGATGAGAGAGAGGAGAGAAGATTGAGACGGAAAAGTGAGAGGGGGGCCTGAGGGGGTTTGGACTGTTGGTCTCTGAAGCAGCCGGTGTGCAACATCGTTCAGACGGTGTGATGTACACATAGAAACCTGATCTAATGTAGGGTTTAACCAGCCTGACACATCATTTTCTTTCAAAAACAGAGAGAAACTCACTGTGATAAAATGACCACTACCAATGCCGTTTTTCACACATATGGCTCTCAAAATCAACTGTGGAGTTTGTGTAAAATCTTAAGGAACAAACAGTAGCAAAAGAAAAAGAAAGAATGAGAATTTCAATTTTAAGACTAAAACCAAATGAAGAGAGGAGATGATGCACCAACAAATGCTCTGTCATTTAATTATTTAATCAATTAAATAATTAATAAAACTCTTATGCTACATTGTAATCAAAATGCTTTGCAACTTAAAATGTTGGCACATTGTATTTCAAATGACCAATTTTGCAAAGCCCGTTTCTACTATCCTTTCATCAGGCTTAATTTAACAGTTTTACAAACCTTCAAAAACATGTTTCAAAGCAATTATTTGTTTTCTCTAATGTTTTTGATATCTAATTAAATTAGTTAAGAAGACATATACTGTTTGTGCATTTGTTTGAGCCATCAAGATATTGCCAACTTGGCTTTCCTCCCAGGTTGCACCTAAAGCATGACAATAAAATGAATACAAGGCCAGTATTTGAGCTCAATTTTAACACGATAATAATCTATATATCTACCTATCTAATGAAAAATACTAAATCTGCTGACGATAGCTAAAGACAAGTCAAATCTTCACAGTCGTTTAAGATAGATTGTTAGTGAAGGAAGTTAAACAGGTCTCCCTTTGGGAGGACACAAATCAGCCAGCGCGTTTTCAAGTGTCTCTCCTGCGGTGAGAATTACAAGACAGGTGCATAGACTGAGTTCTGTAAAACACGGCTCATATTCCTCTTGACTGTGCTGAGTGTTATGTTGAGGAGCAGCATTACCACTGATCCTCTGTCAAAGGGTAAGTCTGCCTTGAGGGAGGGAGAGGCCGAGACGCACACACAGAGTTTGGAGTTAAAAGGTCAGCATCGCTGACTCCATTGAGGGAAATAAAAGCTCAAATGTCTTGCCATTTAGACGAAAAGGGTAAAGACGCCCGTCAGCACTCATTTACATGTTTCAGATCACCTAGTAGTGATATACTTATCTATATTATTGGATTCTACTTATTTGAAGACCCGTACTCTAATCAGAGCCAGCAAAAGATCATGAGGCACCGAGCAGGATGTGCTTTGGGGCCACACTTCCAAGTAAGCTCATTGCCCCATTGATGATTGTTCAAATGTCTTGTGCATTCAACACCCGCAAATTCTCTGGTACTTAGCCAAAAAAAAACTTGACTTTTACATTATTCACTTCGCATTGTGAATCAAATCAAATTATGAAGCCAAGATCATTTCTCTCCAGTCGTTTTGTTAGGAGCGCAGCATTTCAAGAGAAATGAATTTGTTGAGCCACTTACATTGGGAAGGCACATAAAATTGGACTCCAATTACAACACAAGCAGTGAAAACAAATCAATTATCAACTGTCTTGAACATGCTGAAACATGAAGGCAGTTTGGTAAAACTACTTTATTTAATCCTTAAATGTTCTCAAGATGCAGATCAGCCAGAAATAACATTTGTTTTGGACAAAAGCATTGATGCATGATACGTTTACTATGGCTTTTATTGAGGAAAATACATTTTACTTACAACACTGAATGACTTCAGTTGTTGTATCAACCTTCCTGACCACTCAGGTCTGCATCCCCAGAACCAAGCAACATTGATGCAAATTGATTAGCCTATATTCTAATGATGGTGCTTGACAAAAGTACCATATATGTATATATAAAAATATGTACGTGTGTGTGGGGTGTGTGTGTGTGTGTTTTCAGGTCCAATGTACTGTACAAATCAACTTGATTGATTGACCTATTGATTATATCAGCATCTTTAAAAGAGAAAAGTTAACTTCAGTGATACTCATCAAAACTGACAAGAATTTGGTCCAGGTTGGTCAACTCCAAGGTGCAGTTAGTCATGTTCAAAAATGTCCAACCACTCAAAACAAGCTTTCCTAGAACTAGAAAACCTATATTGTCTTTAAATATTAAAAGAGAGAGAGAAACAGAGTACCTTTATTTTTACTGAAAGGGCAACATAGATTCCTATACTTATGCTCGCCGTCCAGATATTTCCTTTGATTTGCACTTTAACTGACCCAAATCAAGAAAGTGCGGCAATTCGGACAGAGAGATTCCTCTGGTCTGCATGGCCTCGAGGGACTGCCCCGCACGTGAACACAAACACACACTCACTAACGCACGAGACACTGTCAAGCTCTCCTTAGAAAGCGTCATTCGCCGCCGCGCTCGTCCAATCGCTGGATGACTCCTCGGCTCATTAATCTCAGAACTAGATTTATCTCCGTGTGATGCCGTTTCCATCTCTGTCTGCCCCTCATCCCGCCCGCACCGAGGAGGAGATCCCCGTCTCGGCCGCGCTGCGAAGGCAGCGACGTCTGAAATGAACCCTTGGACTTTAGATAACGCTCGATTAAAGGGGATCCGCTCGCTGGCGATTTGCGCAACAGCTCCGTGACATCAAAGAAAGGATGCAAGACAGGCCGACGGACAACGGGGCTCCCGCTCCACCGAGAGGCTCGTCGTTTTTTATAGAGAATCTGCTGAGCAAAGGGTGGGAGAGACGGGGGTCGGCACCGGCAGAAGCCGAGGAGAAAACAACACACGATACCGACGAGAGCCCCTCGGCTTTGGACTGCTGTAGCGCCACGTCCCGTAGCTCGTGCAGAGACTTTTCAATGCAGTGGACCCGCGATGGGACTGTGGTGAACATCGGGGCTTTTGAAACACCACGCAGTGAGTAAAGATAAGATGAAAATGACATTTCAATGAACAAAGCTTTGGTTACTTTTTGTTCCGCTGCGTTAAAGAGGAAACCAAAGCGTCCCGAGCTTTTGAACACTATAATATACATATTTCTTCATTAAATTTACACGTCGTTTCTGTATGGTTAATACTCGATGATATATTTTAAATTAGAAATGTACCTTTGTTTAATTTGTCTTTGCTTAACTGTGCGTAAAAAGGCCAATAATTAAATATCGAAGAAGTGATCAGTTATATTTCATGTCTGGCGTTAAACCTCTGCGGATCCTGATTTTTTTTTTTTTTTCCTCACCTGTTTTGGCTTTGGCACACTTTAAAAGCTAGCGTGCCTTCGATTGCCAAAGTGCTGCTCACTGCACGTTTCATTTCCAAGCGGAATGCCTGTTCAAACACTGTCATTGCTGCTATTTATTGTAAAAATCATAAAAATATCAGAGGGTTACAAGCATGGATCAGGCACGACAATGTAAGGATTTTACGCACATTTAGTGACATTTGTGCCACTGTCACTGTCACACCAAAGCTGAGCGCCCCTCCCTCTGATGAGCCACTTAATGGCTTTGACATCATCACAAGCTGCTGGTTCACAGATATTTAAATGAAAATCAGATTTTTTTTTTTAACACTACAAGACTCACATTTGCCTTGAGGTGAAAATAACAGCCTACAAGCTCACAATCTGGCCAAAGTAACCCAAAGTATTTATGCGCATCCCAACTCTCTGGCCAAGCTGCTGGTTTGTGTACTTTTGTTGTTCTGGCCACTTATCATGCCTAACTATTTCGGGCATGAAAAGCGAAATAATTTTCCCATCGCTATGCCCGAGAAGATGGGAAGATAAGACTTGGCTTTCTGGTATTTACGCCGCTTCTGAGTTTTCTAGTTTTGGTTAATTCTTCGTGTTCAAAATGGAGGAGTTCATCAGAAATGTTTCGGAGCGTAAATGTGTCAGTTTCCCCCGCCAGCGGGACCTTGCGTAGTCTGCCTGGTTTGACACGTGACGATATAAAGCATCCATCAACTCTACTCAGCTTATTGCCAGGAAATTAATTTTTATTACCCCTATAAAAATGTCTACCAGCAGGAGGCTGATCGAGGAACCCGTGTTTCAGATTTCATCGTAGTCAACTGGTAAATACGGGAATCAAAGAGGAAAGGGTGCAAGTTGGCAAATATTTACCTGGGCAGCAGGCTGGGGCCCTTCAGGGGCCCTACGTGTTTTTTTTTTTTTTTTTGTTTTTTTTTTTGTTTATTTTAAAGAATATATGTTGACAGACATGATATTTTCTAAATTTCAAAGTAAGCACACAACTATATCAGTATGTTGTATTTTAACTCCAATATTTTGTGAGAATAACCAATGTGCAGCTATTTAGAAATAATTATGTCAGCAATATCATCAACGTACGTCAGCGGTAACAACACAACACTTTAACAACATCATGTTAACTTGGTGTATTGTGATGGTGTTACTGTTGCGTCATCACAGGCCTGGAAATGTCTTTTTTTGTATAAATAAAAAAAAATGCTGCAAATAGGATTGTAAAAAGCTTTGACTTATGTGTGCACATTCATCAGTTTATTGTAATTTGCATGTGCAAAATAATTTTGATGCCAAGGATCCAACAAGATCTTATCCCCCAATGATCCATGGCCTTCTGTAGGACGTTTTTAGCAAACAAGTAATTTAAATTACGCAATTGGTCTGTCCTGGGGTATAAAATGAAGCAGGGATGTGTAGATATGACATCACATTGGCACAAAATGTAATGTTATTATTTTGCTTCTGAAGAAGCTCAATGAGCTACATTAGAAAAGCAATAGAACTCGTAAGAAAGCTGAATATTTGGAATATAGGCTGCACTGATTTTCTGTCCTCATGAGGAATGTTGTTTTGTCTCCTTTCAAGGCCCGACGTCAGATGACCCCAGCTGCGCACTATCGACCAGCGACAGGAACTCCCCCGCCGTTTCCGAACCGATAACTGAGAGCAGCGACGAAACCGACCAAAAGACGGCCGACGGCAGCCTCACGGACGAGAACGAGGACGCGTCAAGTGGGCTTGACGCACGGCGCGAGCGGGACTCAGCGTCCGGGTCGTGCTCCGGTCGGAAGAAGAAGACCCGCACCGTGTTTAGTCGCAGCCAGGTGTTCCAGCTGGAGTCCACGTTTGACCTGAAGCGGTACCTGAGCAGCTCTGAGAGAGCGAGTCTGGCCGCGTCCCTGCATCTGACGGAGACTCAGGTGAAAATCTGGTTTCAGAACCGGAGGAACAAGTGGAAAAGGCAGCTGGCGGCAGATCTGGAGGCCACGCACACCCCGAACTCAACTCAGCGGGTTTTCAGAGTGCCGATTTTGTATCACGAGAGGCAAACTTCCACTGGAGTTTTTGGTTTCAGCTTGAACGGACTTCCAGTTTCCCCCTCCTGGTCCGTCAACCATCCTCTGTCGCCGTTTGCCCACTCCGTGAATATGTTAAGCTCGCAGATGACCGGCTTGGTGTAGAAACTCAACCTGACTGAGAAAAAGACTTCAAACATTCACTCAGTCAATATAATTGTGCAATAACCCAGCATGCTGCCGAGGAAATGCGGTCTGCACCCAAAGATGCGAAACAAAGAAGTCATCATTTTAACATCGAGATATTCTCTGTTTCTGTATAGAAGAGTTTCCCAGAAATAAATAAGACGGACGGTAGCGGGCTGTATGTAATGTTTAAATACACGTATTTTTGAAAAGTTTTATAGACTATTTCAAGTCACAGATTGTTTTTTTCAAACGTTGTCACTTTTTCACATACTTAGAAAAAAAATAAATAAATAAACCATGCACTAAAATGAACGTCTTTGTTGTTATTGCGCTCCGATCCTTACCTAAGTTGTGTTTGAATATTTCTAACTTTCTTCAAGCCAACTCAAAAGCATGTTTGGAAACTACTTTTTAAAATGAAGGTAATTAATATTAAACTTCTTGAAGCGTCCTCTTCAATTGTGCTCTTTGTACGTTTTACACACACAGCGCATCAAAAACCATAATTAAACTAAAACTTTCTTTCTTTTTCTTTCCTATCATATATATATATATATATATATATATATATATATATATATATATGTGTGTGGGGGGGGGGGGGGTGTGGTGGTGTGTGTTTTTTTTCTTTTTTCTGCACTTGC